>SSNR01000051.1:112701-123318 GCA_006937965.1 Callopanchax toddi | reverse complement strand
GATTTAATCGCCACAATATACAGTATTTATAGCTATATTATGTTAGAATGTTTTTAAGAGGCATGAAAAAAATTTTTTAAGCTACTTTGTTTACCAAATTCCCTATGGTAGGCTACCTTAAGTCAACCATTTGCCATTGAAGTCAACCTCGTCTGTCTGTTAGCAAAACATCTCAGGAACCACTGAACAAATTTTAAAAAACTTTTAGTCAACCCAATTAAACATGGCCACCACGACAAATCTTAGTCAATCCTAACCAACAGAAAAATGTCTTTGATTTTGTTAACTTTACAGATATTGAGCTAAAATTAGTTGAGTTCGTAGCTAACTCATTCACAACAACACACAGTCTTATTCCTGCATAGTCTGCAAAATATTTACCTAAAAGTTTGCCATTAAGTGTTGATGTCAATCCTATCTGCACAACATATCTCATAAACCACTGTACTGATTTTAATGACATTCAGCTGGAGGCTATGTCTACAACTGATTCACTTTTGGAGTCAACCTGATTCAAGATGGCCTCCACTGGTAACCTTATCCAGTAAAAAAAAAAAAGTCTATTAGGCAGAAAATATGAATTCATAGCATCTGAGAGTCGTTCACAACTTTCTTTGAGTTTTAATTGTGTTAGAGTTTGCTATATTGTATCATATCACATGTTTTATTTTCAAAATTTGGCCTGAATACATTTAGGTGGGTTCTTCCATCCTTTAAGGAGAGCCAGGCCTTTATTATAGGTCTCTTTAAGGTTCTGGCTCTGGTAAGTCCGAAGACAAAAACACAGTTTAAGCCTGGGCTCCATTCAGACCTGTCAAAGCTACAGGATGGGCACACAACCTTTGGAAAATAAGTGTTCAGAATGAGGCTTCAAAATAAAAGTTTGCACATTTTTATGTCAGTGACAAGTCATATGGAGCTCACCAATGATGGCATCCCGCAGGTCATCTGTGATGATGCTCATGTCGTCGATGTCCACAAAGTGCAGGTGATTTTCCAGAGGGGGACTCACCACCTCCCTCAGCACTTTATAGTTGCTGTGCCCAGTGGAGACCACCAGCACTGCCACGCCCTCCTCCCGCAGCTTAGCCATGGGTCCAATCACATCTCCAGGTTTCACCCCGTCCGTCAACCACACCAGCACCCTGGGCAGCCCCACCCGAGCCCCGTCCACAGATCCAGGTCGCAGCACTAACTCTTTTGCTATTTTGAGTGCATCCACAGTGTTTGTGTCCCCCCTGAGAGGTCTGATGTTTTTCAAGGCCCTCTGCAGGCCACTTTGGGTGACATATCTGTTAAAGCCAAACTCAAGGCGTGGTTTGGTGCCCACCTGCAGGAGTCCCACCCTCACTTGGTCCTCGCCCAGAGAAAAGGGGAGCAGGAGCTCAGACAGGAAGGAGAGCATGCGGGAATGCTCATAGGACGTCACGCTCCCAGAAGAATCCACTAAAAAGAGGACGTCACCCTCGCAGCAGTTCAGCACTGTGGAGCAAAAAACAACAAAACGGACATTAGTTAAAAAATATGAGCTGACCTTTTAAGCTCATCTGGGACTGGATACAACTTCCTCTGGAATTCCTCTTTACTCCTGCAATTTTTTCCACAGGTTTCCTCTCAAGCCTCCCCTCCACACACCCTCCTTTTCACCACTCACTTTCTTGGAAAAACACCATTTCACAGTGATTACAATATAAAGAGTTCATGTCAGCATGAAAACCGCAGCAGCAGAAAGTATGAAGCAAATCCAGGCAATTACAGTATCTATAGGCAAAAATCAAAACAAACACAGACATTATAATTACTTTACAGCTGGCAACAGATAAAAGGCGTTCAGGCAGCGAGCCAAATCAGGTTACACTTATCAGAACACAATCAAAATTTAAACACGATCATCACAACAGAGGAGAAAATGGGAAGTAAAACAGTAGTAGTGGTAGTTTTGAGGAGGGGGCGTGAAGAAAGGAGGTCCATAGGGAAATAAAAGGCGTTAAATGGAGTGAAATGTGGCGGCGGGGGGGTGGGGTACGGGTAGTTCCATATGAGAGACAAGGAGGAATGCTGGATGGCCGTATACAGTGCAGAGAGAGGACGCAAGAAGCTGCTGGAACAGAGACAACATCTAAAAGAAATATTTGGCTGGAGATCGTCAGATTGTGCGCCCGTCCAAAGGCAAAAACACCCGCTGTTAAAATCTCAGACCAGGAGTTAAGAAAAATAAACTTGTGAGGTATAATTAAAAGTGGGGAAATAACTTTCAGTTGCCACTAGATTCCCCTGACTTCATAAAAAAAAAACGCTCAAATGGGCCTAAAATCCTCATTTTCTCTGGATTCCTCTGGAGTGATGAAAGCTGAGAAAGCAGTGCAGCCTACGCACATAAATCAGACATTTACACATGCATGCCGGTGTGTCCATGCCTGCTCCTTTTGTCTCCGTCCATCTGAAGAATTCTTTACATTTCTGTTGGACTTTGGACAGTTGGCTGCTCTTTATCACAGCCTCCATCTCTATACCTCTGTGGAGCTCTTATCTACAAACTGACATCCACAGACGCTGTACACTTTGTGAGTGATGCAGGCCTCTGTTATCGCATATAGATCAGATTTATTGGTGGACAATTATCCTTGATTGATGCGACAGTGTAAAAGCTCCATGTGGCCTCTAGTGGAACAGGAGCAGACCTGATAAATTGATGCAAATCTAATAAAATGTTTCTTTTTTGGGTGACGGCGTCAAAGATGTTATATTTATTTAAATGCACTCATCATCCAATTACCAAAAGCCAAGTTGTCTCGTCAGGCTCCTATTAATGGAAACAGCAAAGTAACAGATCGGGCTCACTATTAAGACGGTTATAAAGATCCAGCCCCATTAAGAAACCCACCAGTGTCATTACGACTAACTTTAGCCTTCTAATGGACTGTCAGTGCATTTAACAGCTGATTTCATTTATTAAGTGCTCCGAGTTTAAAACCTGGGCTCACGTGACGAGGAAAGGAGCAAAAATCAGTGCTTGTCTTTAAAAAAGTTTTACTGTGTTGGGTTCAACTTGTAGAAAGCAGAGACTGTACATCAAATCTTTAATTTTACACTCATAAAACGACTGCTATAAATCACAGTTAAAATGAAAGTTTGCCTTTTTATCTTGTACATCTGGAGACACGCTGTCCAAACCACTGCTGTCAAACTGAGATTTCATCAGCTGATACAAATCTGGGACCCTTTTATATAAGAAGCACCTGAGGTCATGCACCGCATGCCTGGGTGGTCCCTGGCTTTGGGAACCCCAGCCTGAGACACCAGGTTTCATCACCTGACAATATTCTACCTGCATGCCATTAGAGAAAACTGGTGTAACATTAACCCCACCCTGGTCTACTTCAAACCCTGTTACCTCCATTTATTATTACATCTGCAGTGAGAACAAAGAAAGCCTTTATTAACTGGGTAAAAGGTGAATTTACTATCTTGGCTCAATCTGTAGATTTTTTTTAATTAAATTTATATAAACACTCTGTCACAGAAGTGCTCAACGTTCATTTCCTGCAAAAAAAAAAAAAAAAAAGGAAAAAAAAGTTGGTTTTCCTTTCATTCCTGATGCTTACCTCCCTCAGGTGCGGAGTTCTGCGTGACCGAGAGGCGCAGGAGCGCGCACGTCACCATCCATGTCAACAAGCGGCTATCCATCACAGTATTTAGGCTTTAACTCCACTGATGCAGAATATATCACAAATCTTATGGATTCCAGGGTCAACCATATATTCACCGCAGCCCGGAGGAGCACACTCCCTGTCAGTAAATCACTGCCAGACGCATAATTTACACGAGTCCCATCCAGCGCGCCGTTTCATCTATCTGCTTATCTTTCCTCCTCGCTGAGCAGGATCAGCGCAGACTCCAGAGGGCTCAGTGAAAAACTGAAGGCACAACTTCAGACCGAGTGCGCAAAGTTTGGACACAAACGCGCTTCTCCCTCGCTCTGGGGCATACAATGTCAAACAGGACGAACTGAGCACGAAACTTTTCCCTTTAAACCTTCAAAATAAAACTAATGACATGAATAGTGTCTCAAAAAGATTAAATATTATGATTATAATAAGGAAACGATTGTATCCCTAATAAAACCATATAGTTTACACATTGTGTTGATTGAAAAATCTAAAATTATTATCATGCACATATGATCATTAAAAAAACAGATAAGCAGAACTGAAGGTCTCTATAGTTTTTATATATAAACTGGTTTGCAGGGTGTTTTATTTTGAAAACGGACTATAATCATTATTATTATTACAGTGGGACGGTTGTATAAATAATTTGATTAATATTCACGTATAATTCAGTTTTATGTTATGCACTTTTTTGTATTTTGCCTGTGATTACGCCAACCACCAACTGGTTTGTGGAAAAACTGTCTTATAAAAACGTTTGTGATGCAGAAATGGGTTGATACAAATATTTAATAGTTTCTTGCATATAGGTCAGATTACTTTAAAGAAAGTTCAACAAAATAATTATACTTCTAATCAGTATTTTGCATCATTGTAAGAATTATAATGCACATTATGTTAAATTTGTGCAACAAGAACCATTTTAACTGATAGTTTTGTCTTTAAAATTAATCTCACAAAAATGCAAAATATTGCATCCAATTGGTTATGTGGAATTTTTTTTAGGAAAAACTGATAAACTAATAAGAGGATAATGCAAAAGAAAAGGGTATTTTTTAACTGATAAGTAATAAAGAATTGTGTGTTTCTGGTCTATAACGAGGAATCACTGGAGATCAAAGAGTCCTTTTATTGTGAAGGTGTGGTTGTTTAAACTTCCTTCTGGTTTCTTGGACTTGACACCTCCCTCTGACTGGAGCAGCTTCTCCCTCCTCCCTTTTCTCCAGTCTCCCCAGTAACTCAGAATAGTAAACAGGTTCACCAACCAGGCGTCAACACTTTGAAACACAACCAGGATTAGATTTCAGTTTTTACTTCATTCACAGACACTAAACATCTAAAATCCTGCAAAAAAACAAACAAACACCTTCTGCTGAATTATCACAAAATGAGTCATCAACACAAGAAGGAGGAATTAACAGTTTGGGATTCACAGCTAACAGAGAAATTATCATTTAATTAAACATTTATTCAAGTATAATTTTGCTAATAAAGAGACATTTTTTCCTTTAAATTTCAGAAAAGATTCTTGAGAAAAGCAAGACGTAATCAGGTGTTTAAACAGAAATAAATCAGTCAAACAAAAGAAACTTTTCAGAATATTCCAGAGACAATAAAGTTAGGCATCTTCTATTGAAGCACAAAGAATTATCTTTAGGTTTTTTGTCAATTTCAAATATATTTCTATAACACATTCACAGATCAGTCAAACAAAATGTTACTGTAAAATGCATCCATAAAAATAACAAAATTGATATATAAAAAAAAACTATTTGACAGATACATGGTTTGTCTTTTAGGGTTTTTTTTTTTAGACCATCTCCAAGATTTTGGTTATTGTTTGTTTTGGGAAGTTTGGATTTAAACTTTTTAACCTGAATCAGGATAAAGTCAGTGACATGAAACACAACTTTAAGGAGTGTCTTGTTGTAGAAAGGTTGGACCCAGAATTCAGACGACAGAGGCAGGACATGAAAGCAAAAAACAAAAAAAAAACAATTAGTTGAATAACTAAAAGGCAGGAACCAATGCAGCAATAACAAATTAAAACATGGGAATTGAAACAGTGCAGCACAGAGAACCACAACTCTAATGAGGCAGCAGCATCTAACAGTGATCTAGGAAACTGAGGAGCATATATGCCGGGAGGACTGATTATGAACTGACAGGCTGATCATGCAGGGCAGGAGGTGAGCATGAGCAGAGAATTTGGTTAAGAATTTCTTCTCTCTGCTCCTTTTTGTTCACGTTTGTTTTGTGTTGGCATGTAAATGTTGTTGTCATTTTTCTTTTGAATGAAAAAAAAAATGTAAATAAAAATGGAGAAATAACTTTCTGGAAACAATAAAGCTACAAAAAGGAAAGACTAACACAATAACAAATTACAAGTATCTCTAAATCTGCACACACAAAAAACACAACCTCCAAATCTGAGTTTATGGTTCTCAACTGGATAAAGGATGTTTCCTCCAGGTTGGAAGTAAAACTGCCTCAGGTGAAAGAGTTAAAGTAAGTGTTTTGTTTGTGAGTGATGAAAGGATGCAGCAAGAGACAGACTGATGGATTGGGGGTTGATGGATGGATGGGTAAAGAACACAAACCCAGTGATCATGACATATAGAACCTTTTATTTACAAAAGCACTAGAAAGCAGTGAAAGTTGATATTTGATTGGCGCCCCCTTAACAAACCTCCAGAATTGATGTACTTGTTTAGACAAGAGCATTATTTTGTCTGCGTGCAGAAATGGTGTGCAGTGTAGCCTCACCAAATAGGCTACATCCTCTGACCTTTGACCTCTGTTGACCATCACAACAATAATCCATCTTTTTCCCAATAACTTGGAATACAATCACTCTTGGATTATATGTTAACCTGAATCAAGATCCCTACAGGTGTCCAACTGTCCACTTTCAGGTGTCCATCTCCCAGATGACCTTAACTGGACACTAGCTGGTCTAATAAAACACTCTCTTTAAGAAGTCTCTTCTTTAAAACCACAGACTGGTGTTCCAACTGTAATCTCTTGTTTACAGAACATTCTCTTGTTGTTCCTGTTCAGGGTCACCTACACACTCACACTCAAAGTGTTATAATATGCTTCTCTGCTATTTCATGCATTTTCTACATTATAATGTGAGTGTTAACGGGCGGAAGTCATGTGACTTGGTAACTCCCTCACAGTCCATTGTCCAATCAGAACCATTCACAACTCCACTAACTCAGTTCTGATTAGTACACTTAACATCTTCTGATTGGTTAAATTTAAGATAACTCGCCTCAAAACTAATACTCAGTTCCGGTACAAGTCAGTCTTGTCTTGACAGTCTAGTCTAGTCTTGGTCTGAGCTACAGCCTGAAGCAGTCGGAGCTGCTATGCTGCTATCTTAGCTGAACCTTCATCAGCTTTGAACAAGGCCTCTCGTCTCTCCCTCACCACGGGAGCAGATCAGAAATGACTTCAGCATGCCTGCTGAAATGCCTCCCTTGCTGACCGGGACGTATCCACGGACTGTCCGGCGAGGTCCTCGGCGGCCACGCCCTCCAGGACCACCACTCCGAGTCTGGGGACTCCAGCCTCAGCTCGTGGAGAAACCAACGCCTGTCAGATCTAGGAGCGTCCACCTTTCAGTGAGCGAACACCACTTTCTGATCGAGAGGTTTGCTTTGATAAAGCTTAATTCTTCCACTCTAAATTAAGCCAAACCAAATCCAAACTCAAATTAGCCTAAATTGACTCTTAAAGTCCCAACTAGGTTAACTAAATTAACTAACTTCCCTAGTCATTAAAACATATGCTACGGTCCGTTAAAACTCACAATTAAACTGTCTTTAACATCCTCAACATGTTTAAGAATATTAATTGTGTTTACATCAAACTTTCAAACTGTCTTATCTGTCTGTGTTCTTAGGTTTTTCAAATTAAACGATTGTTCAATCTTTATCTGGTCTCAGTTCACGTTATTAATAAGGTATTTCAATTCACTGTACTCTTTCAAAGAACCTAGATACCTTCAATAAATATTAGCTATTATCAGGGTTAAATGACAGTTTATCACTTTTCATTATAAGCCAGAAATAAGCTAATGTTATCTGAAGAGGGTGTAGTTAAAATAACTAATAATTGTTTCAAAACGCTACAGCAGCTATTTTTTCCCAGTTTTTAAATTTTGGTAAACAAAAGGAATCGCCACAACACCAAGTCGACCAAAAGAAGCCACAAAGACTTTCAGAATGTAAACCAGTGGGAGTGAAAGCCTGCAATTATGCAGCACATAATCCTGATGCTGGAAAAAGTAAACATGCATGTGGCCTTTTCTGTCAACCGCCTTTACATGTAGAAAGTATCAGCCTGTACTCAGTCCCTACTGGATGAGTCAGCATGGAAACTATTAATACTGTTCATCTTCGGTTATGTGCGTGGGGGCAGGGAGGACACACAAACAAAAAAAGTTTGTGGGAAAAGATAAATGGATTGAAGAGGATGTAGGAATTCAAGTGGGGCCAAACGTCTCAATTCTTCTGTGATCATCTTGTCCAAATGCTTCTATTATTTCACAATAAACACTCCCTTTACTGTGTGTCAAACACAACAGAGCACTCAGTGATTTGGGAGCATTATGACAGATTTGTATGAGCTATATTTCACCGTAATCATCTACTGTAGGATAGGACTGCAGACAAGTACAAGCATGTAATTACACTTGTGGGTGGTGACTCAACATTAGACCAATTTTTGCAAAAAAAAACAATAGATTTTGTCAGTCATGAAAATTTATGATCTGCAAATACAAGTTCTGGTTTTGTGCTGTTTTGCTAAAACTGAAGTTCTTTGGATAAATTCACACCCTGCTACTGAACAATGAACATGCGGCATTAATTTTTCTGTGGTTTTTGTGCACCTCCCCTCCAGCTAAACAAGCTTTCACATGCACATTTTCCTTCCCCTGAGGCAGACGGTCACTGGCCGGGATATTCCTACATTTGGGAGCTCTTTTCCTGTCATTTTTACCCCTCTGGCAGTCTGTAAGTTTGTTAAACACACATACCACCCTCCTGGAACAGCTTGTGTGTCTGCAAGAAAGCAGTAAAAAGTTCAACGTGCACAGAGCGTGAATAAGCAAGCACACTCACATGGGTACATTTTTTGCCCATATTTCACTCTGTCAGGCATTGCACTGCTTGTGCAATGACTGACTGACTGTCCTGCTTCAAATAACTGAAGTTCATGTTAGCATTTGACACGGTGCTGAAATCCACAGACATTTCCAGCTGTTTCCACCCGACACAGCCTCGTGTCAGCAAGACGTCTCCACTGTCACGAACGCTTAGAAAGATGATGTAACTGAGCAGTGATCTGTTGCAGCTCATTTCTGCATACCATACTCCTGCAGGGTTGGCAGCTAGAAGTGTTTCAGGAGAGAAAAAGTGCAACTGTGCAGTGAACAGGGAGGGACTGGGAGGAGAGGCAAAAACCGGTAAGATGTCACCGAGGAAATGGAAGAGTTTATAACATTTTGTCCATTATTACATTTAGGGTGTGATCAAATGGGCACTGAAAAAGCCACTTCCTTTGTGAAAGCATTAAAGGCTGAAACTCTCTTGAAGCAGTCTGATTTACAACCTGTTGCTAAAGCTCTTGTAGCTTAGGCCCGTAATAGGAGCCTGGTTGTAATTACCTATTTAAATTTTGGCTGCAGTAGATTTGGCTGCATGTTGGAATGCCACCGTTTGAGTGAATTCTTCAGAGTTATATTTGTTGGTGTTTTTCTTCTTTCTACCCGTCTGCGGTATTCAAAATGTGGTTTGCTGCAAAAATCTCTTTTCTTTTCTTTTTTTTGCTCAGATGAAAAAGAACCTGCGATGGACTGGCGACCTGTCCAGGGTGTCCCCCGCCTCTCGCCCCTTGACCGCTGGAGATAGGCACCAGCTGCCCCGCGACCCTCTGTGGAGGAATAAGCGGCTACAGAAAATGGATGGATGGATGGATGGATGAAAAAGAACAGTTGGAATGAGGCCTCAGCACACATACAGCTGTGGGTAAAAGTTGTGAAAATGACACAAGTTTTGTTTTTCACAAAGTTTTAACATCTTTCTGTCAGCTGTTTGGCCTACTGCAGTAGAATTTCAAGTGTTACGTAGGTTTCAAAGGCTTTTATTGACAGTTATGATGATTAAGTTTATACAAATAGTCAGTATTAGTATTGGTCCTTTGGTTTAGACCTCTGCAATTCACTCTGACAGTCCACTGTTCATAATCAATGCTTGGAGTTTGTCAGGTTTTATAGGGTTTCTTTTTGTCCCCCCACCTCTTTAGGATTTTCCTGGACATGGACCCAAAGTTTTGATGGTACTGTGCGAGAAAAGGCTTTTCTCATCACCAAACTGTTCTTGGATTGTTTTAAGGAGTTCCTCTGAGAGGATGTTTCGGTACCATTCTTTATTCATAGGCATACTGCGTGTGAGTGAATCCACTCCTTTGGCTGAGACCCACAGGACACAGATAGGAGCACTCACCTGTTCTTCTCCAGACAATCCTTTTTGTGAAGGCCCCAATCATTCTGAAAGGGAATTCATCAGAGTAAATTACTTCCACCCAGTCCTCAGCAGAATATTAGTCTGTTCCAGATGGACAGAATTGGCTTCTTTGCTGCCCTTCTTGATACCAGTTCATCCTTTAAAGGTCTTCTCCTCACTGTGCTGCAGATGCACTCACACCTACTTCCTGACATTCCTGAGTATAAGTTCTGAGCTGAGCGGTGCCCCGACCCCACGGCTGGATCAACTTCAGGAAACTATCCTGGTGCTTCCTAGACTTTCCTGGATGCCCTAAAGTCACCTTCAAAAATGCAGTATAATGCTTTACTTGAGGATTAAAATCACAAAGTATTATTTGGCATTCATCTGATCACTCTTTATGACATTCTGAAGTTCATGCAAGCTCCCAT
>SSNR01000051.1:76243-112691 GCA_006937965.1 Callopanchax toddi | reverse complement strand
AATCTTTATCTGGTCTCAGTTCACGTTATTAATAAGGTATTTCAATTCACTGTACTCTTTCAAAGAACCTAGATACCTTCAATAAATATTAGCTATTATCAGGGTTAAATGACAGTTTATCACTTTTCATTATAAGCCAGAAATAAGCTAATGTTATCTGAAGAGGGTGTAGTTAAAATAACTAATAATTGTTTCAAAACGCTACAGCAGCTATTTTTTCCCAGTTTTTAAATTTTGGTAAACAAAAGGAATCGCCACAACACCAAGTCGACCAAAAGAAGCCACAAAGACTTTCAGAATGTAAACCAGTGGGAGTGAAAGCCTGCAATTATGCAGCACATAATCCTGATGCTGGAAAAAGTAAACATGCATGTGGCCTTTTCTGTCAACCGCCTTTACATGTAGAAAGTATCAGCCTGTACTCAGTCCCTACTGGATGAGTCAGCATGGAAACTATTAATACTGTTCATCTTCGGTTATGTGCGTGGGGGCAGGGAGGACACACAAACAAAAAAAGTTTGTGGGAAAAGATAAATGGATTGAAGAGGATGTAGGAATTCAAGTGGGGCCAAACGTCTCAATTCTTCTGTGATCATCTTGTCCAAATGCTTCTATTATTTCACAATAAACACTCCCTTTACTGTGTGTCAAACACAACAGAGCACTCAGTGATTTGGGAGCATTATGACAGATTTGTATGAGCTATATTTCACCGTAATCATCTACTGTAGGATAGGACTGCAGACAAGTACAAGCATGTAATTACACTTGTGGGTGGTGACTCAACATTAGACCAATTTTTGCAAAAAAAAACAATAGATTTTGTCAGTCATGAAAATTTATGATCTGCAAATACAAGTTCTGGTTTTGTGCTGTTTTGCTAAAACTGAAGTTCTTTGGATAAATTCACACCCTGCTACTGAACAATGAACATGCGGCATTAATTTTTCTGTGGTTTTTGTGCACCTCCCCTCCAGCTAAACAAGCTTTCACATGCACATTTTCCTTCCCCTGAGGCAGACGGTCACTGGCCGGGATATTCCTACATTTGGGAGCTCTTTTCCTGTCATTTTTACCCCTCTGGCAGTCTGTAAGTTTGTTAAACACACATACCACCCTCCTGGAACAGCTTGTGTGTCTGCAAGAAAGCAGTAAAAAGTTCAACGTGCACAGAGCGTGAATAAGCAAGCACACTCACATGGGTACATTTTTTGCCCATATTTCACTCTGTCAGGCATTGCACTGCTTGTGCAATGACTGACTGACTGTCCTGCTTCAAATAACTGAAGTTCATGTTAGCATTTGACACGGTGCTGAAATCCACAGACATTTCCAGCTGTTTCCACCCGACACAGCCTCGTGTCAGCAAGACGTCTCCACTGTCACGAACGCTTAGAAAGATGATGTAACTGAGCAGTGATCTGTTGCAGCTCATTTCTGCATACCATACTCCTGCAGGGTTGGCAGCTAGAAGTGTTTCAGGAGAGAAAAAGTGCAACTGTGCAGTGAACAGGGAGGGACTGGGAGGAGAGGCAAAAACCGGTAAGATGTCACCGAGGAAATGGAAGAGTTTATAACATTTTGTCCATTATTACATTTAGGGTGTGATCAAATGGGCACTGAAAAAGCCACTTCCTTTGTGAAAGCATTAAAGGCTGAAACTCTCTTGAAGCAGTCTGATTTACAACCTGTTGCTAAAGCTCTTGTAGCTTAGGCCCGTAATAGGAGCCTGGTTGTAATTACCTATTTAAATTTTGGCTGCAGTAGATTTGGCTGCATGTTGGAATGCCACCGTTTGAGTGAATTCTTCAGAGTTATATTTGTTGGTGTTTTTCTTCTTTCTACCCGTCTGCGGTATTCAAAATGTGGTTTGCTGCAAAAATCTCTTTTCTTTTCTTTTTTTTGCTCAGATGAAAAAGAACCTGCGATGGACTGGCGACCTGTCCAGGGTGTCCCCCGCCTCTCGCCCCTTGACCGCTGGAGATAGGCACCAGCTGCCCCGCGACCCTCTGTGGAGGAATAAGCGGCTACAGAAAATGGATGGATGGATGGATGGATGAAAAAGAACAGTTGGAATGAGGCCTCAGCACACATACAGCTGTGGGTAAAAGTTGTGAAAATGACACAAGTTTTGTTTTTCACAAAGTTTTAACATCTTTCTGTCAGCTGTTTGGCCTACTGCAGTAGAATTTCAAGTGTTACGTAGGTTTCAAAGGCTTTTATTGACAGTTATGATGATTAAGTTTATACAAATAGTCAGTATTAGTATTGGTCCTTTGGTTTAGACCTCTGCAATTCACTCTGACAGTCCACTGTTCATAATCAATGCTTGGAGTTTGTCAGGTTTTATAGGGTTTCTTTTTGTCCCCCCACCTCTTTAGGATTTTCCTGGACATGGACCCAAAGTTTTGATGGTACTGTGCGAGAAAAGGCTTTTCTCATCACCAAACTGTTCTTGGATTGTTTTAAGGAGTTCCTCTGAGAGGATGTTTCGGTACCATTCTTTATTCATAGGCATACTGCGTGTGAGTGAATCCACTCCTTTGGCTGAGACCCACAGGACACAGATAGGAGCACTCACCTGTTCTTCTCCAGACAATCCTTTTTGTGAAGGCCCCAATCATTCTGAAAGGGAATTCATCAGAGTAAATTACTTCCACCCAGTCCTCAGCAGAATATTAGTCTGTTCCAGATGGACAGAATTGGCTTCTTTGCTGCCCTTCTTGATACCAGTTCATCCTTTAAAGGTCTTCTCCTCACTGTGCTGCAGATGCACTCACACCTACTTCCTGACATTCCTGAGTATAAGTTCTGAGCTGAGCGGTGCCCCGACCCCACGGCTGGATCAACTTCAGGAAACTATCCTGGTGCTTCCTAGACTTTCCTGGATGCCCTAAAGTCACCTTCAAAAATGCAGTATAATGCTTTACTTGAGGATTAAAATCACAAAGTATTATTTGGCATTCATCTGATCACTCTTTATGACATTCTGAAGTTCATGCAAGCTCCCATCCTGGCTGTAAATGTCTGGTTGAAACATCAAATATGAAAAAGGGTGAGATTAGACAGAGAAACAAGAGTGATGAAAGTGAAGGAGTGATGAACAGATTCAAAGAGATCCTGAATAAGACCCAATAATCAGCGTTTAGACCTTTCAGGCGAGCGGATGGAGTGTACTGTGCAGCTGGGAAAGAAGCAGCCTGCATGTTGAATTCTGACACATACAGAACATCAGTTAAACTAAAAATACATGCAGGGAGGGAATTCCCAACAGTGGGATGTGCATCAAGTACCCACGGCTTTCCTGAGCAACACACACCTCCGGTCATGCGTCAGTGGTACTTTCCTGTCTCTGCCGATCAGCATCCTGTGCATGGTGGGTCTTAAGCAGCATGAAGGCATTTCCTAAGATTTTAACTCCTAGATTATCTTGTGTTTTAACAACACTTTTAGGTCTATTTTTACACACCCACACACATTCAACAGAGATCGGACTAAACGGTGGCTCCTCACGGTGCTGTCTCTAAACCAGCATGAAATGATTCAGTTTTCCAAGAATCCTCTCAGTAAACTCTGCTTAATCTCTGCTTTCTCTAAATAAATAAGACAAGTTACAATAAACACACGTGATTCAGAGCAGGAATGCAGTTTCACAGAATAAATCAAAATGTGTATTTCAGTTTGGACAGAAGCTCTGCTCACTGTCTCGGAGTAAAATGGGAAACGACTAAAGGACCATCTCACTCATTACAACATCTGTTTTGTGATAATCAACAGCCAGCGAGTCTCCACACTGGTGAGGCCAACACCCACTGCAAGTTTCCACAGTAAAATGTCACGGAAGAGAACGCCTCTGGTTCAGCCAAATTTTGTCAATGCAAGTTATTTCTATAGCTGGCCCAGCTCTCCTTCTGAGATCTGCAAACAGAGCTCACATTGTATTGGTGATTGGAAAAAAGGGCTTTATTTACAGGAACAGGACCTAAAACCTATAGTGCAAACTGATTAGTGGCTGGAGGATGGCATTTTCCTCGTGCAAATGCAAATGTTTGTTTGCATCTACAACTGGGAAATAAAAAAGATCACTGTAATTTAAATAAAGCAGGCCGAGAGGCTGTTTTATGAGGATTTTTAACAGCACAAAAGGGTCCCTAGCAGGGTATAAAAAAAACTAATGAGGTCAAAGCCCTTAAGGACTCCACTGGAAGCGTCCAGAACTTTTAAAGAGAAGCTCAAACTGCTTTGTTCTTTAAAGTTCAGCAAAACATTCCATTCAGCCTCATGTTTGCCCCCATGTGCTCTTTTGTACTGCTGGAAGGACTTTCAATTCAACAACACAAAGTGCTCAAAGAACCTCCACTGCTCGCTCTAAAACCAAGGAATACTAAAACTCTGCTTATTCAAAAACCACATGAAAAAGGTCAGCGGCTGTGACTCATCGATGTCAGAGTCCTCCGAGCTCCGGCTCCACTCATGCAGCCTGTGGGAAGGAGAACGGCTCGATGAAACAGGCAATTCTCACACATTCACAAACACAATCCAGCACTGTGTAAAACACGGTTAGCGTCACATCACGTTTCCATAAATCTTACCTACTTTTCATGCTCTCTTTTCTTACGACCTATCATTGTGCTCTTTCTCCTTTGCACCCCATTCCCTTAGTGTTTTGGCCACCGTTGGACAACAGCTGGATATTCTGTTCTCTCCTCCCTTTTGTGATTTCTATGCCGTTTTATTGCTCCTCACTTTCTTCTTAATGCTCCCAGCTGCCTTCCACGCTTAGTAACACATCTGTACACAACACAAACACACAACACCAAAGCCCTCGCCAACAGGGGTCGACGAACGCCGTCACAACGTGCATCTGAAGTCACTTTTTTGGTATGTCTGAAGGTTCAGGGAGGCAGGGATGTGTTATAATTACAAGCACATCCGATCTGTTAGGGCAGGTCGAGTTTAGGGAGGCTCTGGCAGCCAATCAAAAGAGAAAACCCACCCTGTCGCTTGTATGTGCTTGTTCTGATGGATAACAGTCAAAACACACACACACACACACTTACCAGTGATACTCTGAGCTGTAGTTATAACAGCTGAATGAGACGTTAGAATTACAAACACTTACTAATGCGCTCCAGGTGTGGTGATCAGCCCACATCTCTTCACAGGCAGAGAGATGACAGGGCTGCTGTCCGGCCCACCCTCACCTATCAGCCACATCCGCTGCCCCTCCTCTACCACACACACACACACACACACACACACACACACACACACACACACACACACACACACACACACACACACACACACACACACACACACACAAAAACACACCCACTTAAAGTCTGCACCTTTCACTTGGAGGAACAAAGTTTCAGTTTTCTCTTTTATCTATCCCACCACTTCCTGGTCTTTCTGCTTAAACACACACACACTCCCTCGACGAGGTCGTGAAGTCCACTCGGTCTAGGTTTCACTCGCCTCCCTGCCCTGACAGAAAGGAGGAGAAATCTGACATTGTCTGTTAGCGACATCGGAGCAGACAGGAGGGGTGGTGTGTTTAAACTTGTCTGGCTTGAGGTTTGTCTGTTTTTCAATGAGTAATCCATTGTAAGACTTCACACACACACATGCACACACACCTACACACAGCTCAGGTACAGGAGGGCAGACAAACTGTAGGCCAGAGGGAGTCGGTACAATCCCCAGTGTTAAATCAACATTGGAGAGTGTTTATGTGTCCATTCTTTGAGTGTTAAATCAAAACTGTTAAAGTATTAATTTTTCACCGTGTTACTTATGTAGTGTAGGTTTTGATCTCAGCTTTGTTTGACAGTTTTGTGAGTAGATGGTTAGCACAACAAACCTATCTGAGACAATATTTCATCAAAATCATGCCCAGCTGAACACAGAGGTATTTATGTTCATCCACCACCTCCATGTTTTCTCCCACGAGGAAAAAAGTGTTGGACATATTCTTGCATCTCCTATAATCCCAGATCCTCTCTTTTGTTTTGCTCACATTGAAGATGCTTGTTGCCACTCCTTTCTACACGGTCCACCAGTTCTCTGTTCTCAGTCTCTTCTCCATCTCTAATTCACCCAACAACTGCAGAGTCATCTGAATATTTCTGCAGATGACAGGTCTCTGACTGGCACTGAAAGTGTCAAATGAAGCGGTAGTGCTCCTGTGCTGCTGACAACCTGGTCAGACACACAACCCTTCAGTCTCACAGCCTGAGCTCTGTTTGTCAGGTTATTATGTAATCCAGGTGATTGTGGAGGTGTCCACCTGTGTCTTCTGGAGTTTTGTACATTATGAATCAAGCTGGACTAGAGAAATGAAAAAACATCACAGTGCTGCCGGCTTTGTTCAGATGCAAATATGTGACAGCACCTTTCAACTCCAAACCCATGGCATTAAGCAACCTGCAGAGGGTTATGAAAGGTGCCTGTTTGTTCACTCAGGTGGACTAATAGCAAGGACTTTCATGACGTGTGACCAGGGGAGGATTAATGTGTACAGGGGCCCCTAGGCTACACTTGTCTGTGACTATAGGGTGACCAGATCCAAACCAACATAATGTGGGACATGTTAAATACTAAAGCACTGTCAAAATTTAAACATTGTACTTAAAAACACGCACATTCAGTGCATATGCGGATTATCAACTAATAATAATAATTTACCATTACTGATCTCCGTTAGGAAAATTTATCTTTGATTTTGATTCATACCCAGGCTGGGACTCAAACCCAGGTCTTCTGCTGTTTTGTTGTTTCTGCTCACGAACACCATGTTTCACGTCAAGTGAGTCGATTGCCATCATGTTTACCCAATCTGCGTCTCTTATGATTCTGTGGGCCAATTCAGTTTAAGATATTCTTGCATGTAAATTTAAATAAAGTCATATATTTTTTACTGGCCAATGAGGCCCCCGGATCACACGAGGCTCCTAGGTTCAAGCCATATCTAGAACCTTGCATTAATCGGGGCATGTGTGTGACGTTAAAGCATCAGGTAGTCATTAGGGGAATATGTTTGTTGTTTTGCTCAGAAAATAAGCTACTGTTTGAAGGACAGGCATAAAGAGTCACAGAGGATGAACAGTTAGTGTCACCATCAGGTTAGAAACTGTGGGAGTGATCATTTTTGAACAAAACCATTTGTGATGCCTGTAGCTCATATTTATACCGGTAAATGTTTCCCTGCCAACACACTGACATGAAACTAACAGTGAAAAATGTCAACATTTAGCCACAAAACATAAAAAAACAAGCCGTCATTGTGAACACTCTTGAAATTCTAACTGGGGCAGGTTTTGAAAATCCAAATTTAACAGATAAAGCTCATCAGTAATTTTTATCTTCTATGGAAATTAATGTTTGAATCTTGACACCTGCATGGAAAAATCTGTAACAACTTAAATGACAGAAAACATGAACCTTGTACATGTCTACGTTTATGACTAATCCAGACACCAGGGACACCAGAATAAATAGAGCAAATTGTAAAATTTTAATAAAGCTCCATCACTCAAAATAAATACCAACAAGCAGAGAAATATCTGAGAGGACATGAGTACGTCTGCAAGGCTACACGAGCTTTCACTATTCTGTTGAATTTTTAATAAAACATGTTTGAAATAGGTACAGCTCATACAAATCTTCCATTAAAATATTAAATAAAATAACAAGTAGGTAAAACGTCATAGATTTTTCACCACAAATTAATTCTCTATTGATAAATATTCTCCTAAATTTATGTTCAAACTAGTATTATTTTAGCATTCTATAAAATAGTAACCTGTTTTTCTAAATGTCTAATTTCACACATAAAAACTTTGAATCCATTGCATTGATAAGAGCTAAAATATAAGCACTATGCACCTGGAATGCTGAGCACGGGTGTGCAAATATACAGTCTGAACTTTTTGCATGCTGCAGCTGCAGTTCACTTTATATTTATCTTTTTCGTCCCTGCATTCCACATGTCAACACCTCTTTTTTTCCAATCTGAATTCAGTTGTTTTTAGGCTGAGCATTCTTGCACATACAAGCATTGTCCCTCATGGTCACTGAATCCTGCAGAAAACACTCCCAGCTCCAGAAACACAATGTAACATCAAAAGAAAGCAGAAATAAAAACAAAACATTAATGCCAAGAGAGAGAGAGAGAGAGAAAAAACTTGACAAACAGGAACTAGTTTTCTCCAAGACAATCAGATCTGGTGTTCCCCAGGGACGTGTGATTTCACCTCTTCTAACAGCTGCACCTTCCCTAACCTCCTAAGTTCCAAAACGGTTTAGACATATTGGTTGTATGGACTTCAGTTTCCCCTTATTAAAGTAGATGAGGTGAAAATGTGTCAAAGATATTACATTTTTCTAAATTAGTTGTTTGATGCATTTCGTACAACAGATTCCAAATTAACTAAATATAGCAATGCTGCAGATCATTTATATGCTGTTGTTTAGCTACTGTAGACATAGAGACTTGTTTATACTGTATTACTCTTGAGTCTGTTCAGCAGACTGTATAAACAGGATGCCTTTCAGAGACAGATGAATACAGCTCACGCAGGTTTTGTAGATTTCCATGTGACAAGGCCAGGATATTATGTTGACAAAGTACCCAGACTGTACGAACTTCTCCTCTATAGACCTGGCTGGAGGTTTGACACATTCTCACACTTTTCCTGTGTTTGGCTTGATCTCTTGGTCTTTTGCTAAGTACTCAATCTGGAAAACACGAAAGAGGAAGAGCTCATGAAGCAGATGGGAAGGAGCAGACAAACAATACCTAAAGAGGAAATATCAAAGGGATCATCGACAGAACCCAGATCACTGAGAATTTTATGTTTTTTTTTTTACACTTGGTATTCTTTTACTCCTTCACATAAGTATTTTATAATTTTTAAAAATCTTCTTCTATACATCCTTGGTAAAGCATATTTTCATATCATAAATATTATAATTTTAAATGACTTTACAGCACAAACCTTTCATAAATAGGCTTAATATATACATATCTGCCCTATTCAACTACCTACAATTTACTTTAACTAACTATAGTGATCTATAATGTCCTATAAGTCACATATAATTGCACATATATTTATACATCTATGAAATCAACTATACTGTATGTAATTCTGAATTTATTATTCCATATTTTTCTGTAAACAGTCTATAATTTACTGTGTGTTTTAGTATGAAAATATTTTGCCCATTTCTCTCCTGTTATAAATCCTTTCACATTTAAACCAGTCTAATATTAAACCCACATGAGTGAATCATCACACGCACATCAACAAATAGCACCAAAGGGATTTTTGAGTGTAATTTGCTAAAAATGGCCGTGGGTAACCCTATTTTAATAAATTGCCACTAAAGATCTCATGCAAAGCATTTTAAAAGTGACAGTCTTTCCAGACACTGAGCAAATCACTCTGGAAATGTCAATATTGTATGTGAATATATTTTAAAACTGTGCTTTTTAAATAAACAACACTTTATTACTTTGTTTATTTTTACAAAAATACAATTGTGAGAAACTGAATTAATAATAATCTGACAGATCTTGTTTTTAAATGGGGTATGTTCCAACAAAATAAATGTTACACTTACACCTACTGGCCACATGTATAGCACTGCAGGCTTTCATTGGTTTCCCTTTTGTTTGTAAGAACACAAAAGTTTCTAGATAATTTGGTTTAGGCAGCCATGTCATTAATTCGTAATTCTTGCCCTAAATATTCCAAATTTACCACTTTTATATAAACAAAATTCCATTTATGAAGAATTGACAAGTGAAAACCTCTGCCCCGCTGAGAGAGTACGTGGAAGTTACGTCACTTTAAACTTGCTGGTTAGTGGTGCATTTAATGACTTTCGTAAATATTTTTGTGCTAATCATTGAAGGGAACTAACCATTAAAACGTCTTTAATAATGACTCGTTAAGGTTTTGAATATCTAGAATGTAAGGGATATTCTGCTGTTGTTAAATACTATACATTTATTTGGTTGTATCGGCGATTTCTGCAACAAATTTATCAATTTAATACAGCTTTATCATCCACACGTTTTTGTTATATAATAATTTTCTCTATTTTAACTTTAAACCATTAAGAAGCTGTATATATTTAAAACTAAAACTGTTTATATAATTTTTTGCTGCATTGGTAATTTGTGAAAATATTTCTATTGAACAGTTGTGAGCGATGGTATAGGAAGATGTAATGTCCGAGCTCAGAGTGAAGACTTGAACGCATCAAAAGTTCAGTCTCCAGAGTTGTGACAGCTACAATCATGGAGGGAAAACAGAACGGTACCGACACCGATTTCTCACCAGGTATCGCGGAATGTGTTATTTACATTCGATATATGTGTAGTAAAATAAGAAGTTAAGCTAGCTACATCATTATAAGTTACTGTAGTACTGTTAGTTGTTGTTGTTTACCAACTGAACTATCAGACAGCTGTTTAGCATCGAACAAGAGAGTTAACTGTGCTTGAAATTCATTTATTTAGATAACACTATCTTTATTCGAGGCAAAGACCTGTAAATGGCGCAAAACAAAACTATTTGGGTCAGATTTTAGCAGCTTCAGTGAGCTGAATTCAGGTCAGCTCATCAGAGAGATGAAGTACAAAGTTAGACGGTAGTCTAATTCTTTAGAGTGAAGCTAAAACACAATGAAAACAAACTCCATTCAAAATTCAGACAATTTAATGTTTAAACGTTGATATTCAGCATTAAAGTTGTACAGCAGCTCACCAAACGAGGCTCTATTTAAAGCCTGGATTGTTGTTGTAAATTCGGGGTGAAAGGTTATCCACTAAACTGCATTTAAAATAAGAGGGGGGGGAGCATATATTTTATAATAACACCCCTTCTGAAGTTTCTGCTCATTAATAATGTAGGTTAATTTTGGCCTAGATTGACATACTTTTAGTCTTTTATATTCTGAGTCCTAATCTTTCATTAATCATTGTGCCTGTATCATTACAGACCCTGGAGGGTCAGGAACAGACCCAGATGCCCCACATGATCAAGGCCCAGAGAAAATGATCAGCAGACAGTTAACTGAACAGAGCCGGTTTGCCTTTGCTGCACTCTGCGGCGTCTCCTTGGGCCAGTTGTTTAGTGGATCTGAAAACAAGTGGGTTGATAATTTTTTCATCACAACATTCTGGGTGTTTATAGTTATATCATTATAGCCACTGTGTTGATAAGGACTTGTTTTTCTCTACTTCTCAGGGATTTCAGGGAGAAGTTCTTGCAGGGCTTGGTCCACTGGCTGGACCTGGATGAGTCTGTGATGCCCGTTATGGGGGCTTTCCTGTCAGGTCTGGGCTTCGAGGGCTCTGACACATTTCTCTCCATCCTACATGCTGATCCCCTGCTGGCTGCAGGAGCTACGCCCATCATGCAGGTGTCAGACACTGGAGAATAAAATGATGCTGATCTGTATGGGAATTTGGGTTGGAAATATGGAATATTAGGAGGACAATGTGGAAAAAGAAAGACATTTCTGTTAATTAGTGCAACACAGGGGCATTTTCTGTAGAAATGTTCCATATGTAGTAAACCAAAAGCATGATGTGAACCCAGACAGTTTCATCTTGTTCCAAATCTGAATCTCTACAAAACATGGTTTGATCCTTTTTGACCCACTTGAAAACACCTGACAACTCTATTTTGGTTGAGGAATTACACAAAAGGACCTAGAAGAGATTAGAGAGTTTCAGTTTCATAATGCTATTTTACAATTCTGTGCTAATTAGGCTAAAACAATTAATTTTGGAAGGGAATTTCAGTAATTCAATTCTTTTGTTTGCATTTCCTTAAAGACACCTGTTCTAACCATCTTTGCCTTTGTACAACAGGATCTGGTGTCTTTTTCTGTCAAAGATGGTAAGAATCTTGCTAAAGGAAATTACTTCTTTTAAAAAGCTTGCTGTCTGATTATGGTCTGTAATGCGATCAGGTCAATATGACGCCAGAGCGAGGGTCCTCATCCGCCATGTCAGCTGTTTGCTCCGAGTTTCTCAGCAGCAGCTGGAGAAGTTTGAGGAGACGTTGGGAGAACGGCTGAGGGAAGCAGGAGAGGAGAGCGAGTAAGCTGGGGAAGGATGGATGATGGATGAATTGGTCACATTTATATTTTAACCAAACATTTATTCATTCAAAATGCACATTAAATATATATTTCTTATTTAACAAAGTGTTTGCTGGCTTTTGAAGCAAGTCAGTGACATTTATCCTCTCATACCTAGGTTACTGATTTGTAGTGGAAATGAGCTTTTTGTTAAACGGAGGATATCATAAAAAGATTACAACAGTCTTGTGATATTCTTTAAATGCTAAACTTTTAACTCCTGCAGATCATCTGTTTCACTTTGTCTCCACTAGGGAGGAGTCCTCTAGGCGACAGAAGAGAGAAAGAGGGAGAAAGTTACGACGTTACCTACTCATTGGATTAGCCACAGTCGGCGGAGGAACCGTGATTGGTGAATTTTTATTTTTTCATGTTGAAGAATTCACCTGAATATAATCAGAAGAATTAAGTTAGCATCAATTCTCAAGAGTTTCACTTTAGAATTTCTGTTATTCTCCAACACGCTCCGTCGTTCTGCCAGGTGTGACAGGTGGACTGGCTGCACCTTTGGTGGCAGCTGGAGCCGGCGCTGTGCTGGGGGCTGGAAGTGCCGCTGCTCTGGGATCAGTTACTGGCATTGCAATAATGGCCTCTCTGTTTGGAGCAGCAGGCGCTGGACTGACTGGTAACGACACTGAATAATAACATGTGGGAGGAGTTTTAACATCTTGAGAATGTAGATAAAGATTGATGAACACTAGAGAGCTTTCTGTATCTAAAAGATTTGTGTCATTTAACATTGATTTTTATAGGCTATAAGATGAATAAGTGTGTCGGGGCGATAGAGGAATTTAAATTCCTCCCACTGAATTCTGGGAAACATCTCCACCTGACCATTGCAGTGACAGGTTGGCTCTGTAGTGGGAAATACAGTAAGTAAATCATATGCAGAACTACTACAAATGTGCATGATTTCCAACTATTTTGAACCAGCTACATTTTTTATTAATTATAAATTCTTATTTATGCCTGACTGATAAATAGTTTGCATCACACAGATGTGTAAACCATTTACGTAAACAACATTTCTCACAAATCCATATTTGTTATTTATTTTAAAAGTTTATAAAAGGAGGCAGATATCGCAATAAATGACATTTTCATTTCATAAAACATCTGCTAGGTTTATTTTATGCTTTTATTGAAGCATCTTTTACATTTAAGTGTTTATATTTAGACTTCCTAGACAACCTAGCTCAGAGTTCTGCATCTATGTGGCCCTTTAGCACCTCTAAAGTGGTTCTTTCAACTCTGACCTAACCAGATGAGAACCTGAATAATATTTATATTTATGTAAGCAACATGAAAGGGTAGTTTTAACCATTTTTCATCCAAATTTTTTGCAACAGTCGCATGGCCTCTACGGCAGAATGACACTAATCGGTTGCTTCCATCATTTCAGTATAGGAAGTAGCTAAAATCGCTTCTACTTTTTCCAAAACTGTGTTTAAAATGCAGTCATTAGTTCCACTTTTAATGTAATAGTTCGTTCATTCACTCCTTAATTTGTTTCTGCAATTTACTGACATGACATAAAGTTCAAAAACAAACATTTTTACATTTTGAGACAAACAGGAAGTCATTTTTTACTTTTATTTTTATACATAAAATTTTTAAACATCAAAATAAGGCATTTTAGTACCATACAAGTTATTCTTATAATAAAGAGAAAAAAATGTTAAAAGTCCTAAAGCTGTTTGTCATTTATTGAAGTCATAAATAATAAACAACCCTGAATATTTTTTATGTTTTTAAAAAGGTATTAAGGTACAACTTCATTGTTTTATGCAACCAAGGCGAGAACTGATGTAGCTCTGCATAATTTAAACTAAGAAAGTGTCATTTTCATGTATTTATCTACAGTTTTTGTCCATTAATTAAGCCTAACATTTAAAAAATGAAAAGAAAAACTCTCACACTGGAACATAAACTCTTAATTTTAAGAGTCAAGTTGAATTTGTGACTTAATACAAATAATGAGAAAAATACAAGAAAAAAATACAAAATGTGAAGCTGAGGTAGATTCAACACTTGCACTTAACTCCGACTACGATTAAATAAGACCACTTACATTTAGTTTTTATATAAAACAAAACATCCCTAAAGCACACTCTGTTAGCTCAGTGCATCCTTCACATACAATAGCTGCAAAAAAACCCACTTATCGTTCAAGTATCATTGTCACTTTGATGTTTCCCTACTCAGAAACACAACTGTTGTGTTCTAGGTTCGTTCCAGGCACCGTGGTGCAGTTTGGGTGAGTGTGGAGAGCAGTACTGCCTGGTGTGGGAGTCACGGTTCCTCAGAGATCTGGGCTCAGCCATGACGTCTCTGCTGGATGGGCTGGTCAGCATGGTGGCTCAGGAAGCCCTGAAGTACACGGTGCTCTCAGGTAAATGAAAATAGACTAAATGAAATGCAGTCCTACTTACAATCTTGACTACCTAAGCAAAACCTTGTATTTGTTTGGTTTTTTTAGGAATTGTGACAGCTCTGACGTGGCCTGCGTCTCTGTTGGCAGCAGCCAGCGTCATCGACAACCCCTGGTGTGTTTGTCTGAACCGCTCAGCTGAGGTGGGGAAACATCTGGCACAAGTTTTGAGAAGCAGGCAGCAGGTTTGACACAAACTCTGTTAGTTCATCTTCTATCAGCTGTTAGCTTTGTGTGTGCTTTCATATGAATATTTTTCATCTATTTGACATCATGCAACAATAATATATTATTCTTCCTACTCCTTTTCAGTTTATTGCTAAAATTCCAGAACAAAACTTGGAATTAAAAGATTTTTCTCCTTTATAATATGAAGTATATATATGATGTAGTGTCACTGGGATAATAAAACCTGTCTCCTGTCTGTAGGGGAAGCGGCCCGTCAGCCTTATAGGTTTTAGTCTCGGAGCTCGAGTCATCTACTACTGCCTACAGGAACTCGCTAGTGATAAAGGTAGGGTGAGAAGTTTGTGGAGCAGACAATATTTCCTGATTTTTACTGAATGATGCCTGTTTAAATATAATAATCTCTGTTTTAAACACTCAGGTAGTGAAGGAGTAGTGGAGGACGTGGTCCTCCTGGGGGCTCCAGTAGACGGCTCTGAGAAGTCCTGGGAGAAAATGACTAAAGTTGTGTCTGGAAAGATTGTGAATGGATACTGCAGGTAAAAAAAGTCATGCTTAAACTATTTATTTTAATCCTCAGGCATCAACTTAATTTACTACCCTCTTGAATCTTTAAAGGACGAAAATGTTCACTTCTAAAAAACATTTCTGATTTAATATTCTTGCTTATTTTTGAGTTGAATCATTTGATCAACTTCGGTCCTGATCAAAACAATCAAACTGTTATTAGAGTTTTAACATTTTTGATGCCAGTTTGGTGACATGATGCTAGTTTTTTATGAAAAAAATGCACAAAAAAATTGTGATATACCTTAAAATGTATTGAAATCTACATTGTTGTATTTGTTTTCACCACTTTAAAGCTCAGTGGGAAAAGAGAGTCATGTTTTTGTTTACTTGTCTTGTCTTGTAGGCTCATGTAGATAATAATAAACCAATCACAACATTCAAATGAAATGACAAGTGTTTCATGTGTGGGCCTATAAGAAGGGAATGGATGATTTTAGAGGTTAACAATTTACAATTTTTTTAATTGTTCTAAAAAAACAAGTCCCCAACATCACAAAATGCATGATTATTATTTTTTACTTATACAGGAATATCAACTGTGGTTTTAATCGAACTTAATGAGACATTTTTGTCCTCCAGTGACTTCAGAGGATAGTAAGTTTTACTGCTGGTGCTGGACAAAAACTAATAATGCAACAGAGTTAGTATTTTCGATCATTCTTAACATGTCCTTGAATAATAATAAAAAAAAAACACCTAATTGCTGAACATTTATTTTTTGGTCAATCACAATTTTTAGTGTGTTTTTTTTTTTATTAAAAAGGAGCATCATGTAATCAAACTGCATTTAAAGGGTTAATATTCTGATAATAATTCAATATTTAAGTGTTTTTATCAAGACCCCAAAAAGGAACTAAATATTAATTAGAAAAGTTTCTACAGCAGATTTTTTAAAAGTACATTTTAGTCCTATATGATAACTCAGGGTACAGTGTTCCAGTGGTCTAATAAAAAAATTAGATTTTCAAAATTTGTCAAGAGAGACTCTTTTACCAAAAATGTGTCATGCTAAAATATACCCAGCATAACGGACAGATGAAGAGGGAGATTTTGCAGAAATGTCCAAATTCTTAGTACAAACACTTCAATTTCATTCATTTGAAAACAGTTTTTACACCATTGAGACATTTGTGACATCAGATGAATGAAACACTTTCTGAACTTTCCACCTGCCAGAGGTGACTGGCTACTGGGCTTCTTGTACCGCAGCTCTGCTGCACAGCTGTCTGTTGCCGGGCTGCAGCCAATCAACATCCAGGACCGGCGCATAATCAATGTGGATCTTTCCTCTGTGGTAAGTCAGCTTACATTGGGATACAGTTGAAGTTCAGCTTAATTAAAGAACAGAAACTGTTCATTAAATACCATCCAATCAGGCAGATGTCAGGCCACCTGTAAACCGTAAAGCTTCCTTCCATTGGAACCATTTCTTCTTTTTAAGCTGTGGATATCACATACGTGAGATTTTATTGTGGGTCTCTCTCATGAACACAAGAAACACACAATGTAAAAGCGCCTCAGTCCATTAACGCTGTCAGCAGAGATTTTCAGGCCTGACAGCTTCTTGCACTCTGAGTCCTTTACTGTTACATTTTAGGTTTTCAGCTGTGATTTTGTGTCAGATACTGGGCTAATGTGTTCAATATCACTGCCTGTGTTTATTACATGTAGTCAAAGAACACCTACAAATATATACCAAGCTCACAGATTGTCCTGTTTAGACCACACTATACTGTAGTTGGTTTTAAACATACATTGTTTTTTTTTTACACATATTCCCCAAATTATTCTGCTTTTGTTCATTTCTTTTAACTAAAAAACAGGTCACACACTGTTATAGTGTGTATTTTCAAATAGGACATCTTTTTTCAGAATCAGTGTGACAACTTATTAAATCTCTAATTGCTTTTGTAATGGCAGCTCTCCCTTAAAGGCATTAATTTAGCTTTGAAGCTACTTCCTCTGTTAAGCTGCTCTGATGGTTGCAGCCTGTTAGAAGCATCCCTGGACAAAATATAATATTATTTCCTGTTGCCAGTAGATGCTGCTATGACTTTAAATGCATATTGTTATTGAGGTTGAGGCTTATATGATGCATATGAAGTTTGGGATAAATTTAGACAAGAGTTACTGCAACATGTTTGTTTTGCAAAAACTGAAATCTTTTAGCTTCACAAAGGTTTTAAGGATCAACTGACTGAACGCCGGTTAATTATTTAAGGAGGAATTTGGGAAAATACATTTTTAACATCATAAAATGACATTTTAAAGTCTTTTTTATGTTAAACGTTAGGAAAAATAAAGCTTCTGCTGGTTTGTTTTCAGTCACATCCATGCCTTTCTGACAGTCTTTAACCAACAATGAATGAAACACACAATCAGAACAACACTTCCTTTATTTTACTGTAAACTAAAACTGAGACTGACCTCAAAAGCCAAGAGATCAGCGTTTCAACTCAGACAATATTGACTTTAGTGTGAACCCTTTTCTTTTGTGTGCAAAAGATACAGGATACACAATGCGAGAGATGTTTTGTTGTTATGAACTTAAAACACAGTGGAAAAAACAGCCAAGTCTAACAAAAAACGATGAATTCCTGCAGAGAAAGCTTGAAAAATCATCACCAAAAACTAATCAGGTCAAGGGTTTTGCAGCAAAATATTAAATATTACTGTACTTTGGACCGCTGCTCCGTTAGATATTTATTTTGGGAAATACAAGCTGAAATGATGAGCTCTTCTCGTCTCTTATTCGATTTTCAGTTTTGGACTCAAGTCTTGACAGTCCACAGCAAAAAATAAATTGATGTTGCATTCATTTTAGAGAGAGAATCCTATCACTCGGTACTTGTTGTTTGACCAACCAGGTGAAGATTTATTTTAACTAAACGTTTAAAAAAGAAGATGCCACTCATGACTGAAGCACCATACAGCGTGAACCTGAGGGGTGTTCCAGAAAGAAAGCACATTTTGTGGGTGCACGTTGTGAGAATTTAGGGAAATGTACTTTTTTCTGTTTTCCAGAAAGAGAAACAGGAATCTCTGGATCTAACAGATTCTGTGAACTAAACTCCCTCAGTGGCAGATTTCATTCATGAATTCCAGAGTTCCTTTCAATCTCCTTCCACCTGAAGCATCTGGATGATGGAGGGTTGAGCATGTTTTAAAAATCTGACCGATAGCGCCTTATGTCTGGGAAGAATTTCCCCACCTAGACTGGATCTGCTCCTAATTTCAGAATGTATTTAGTTTCACTTTTCCCGAAATTAACTCATTCATTTCTTGATAACATTCTCTGATCATACATCAGAGTAACCTCTGTGCCTCTTTCTGAGTACAGCTCAGTGTTAATCTGTTTTTTTAAATTATATTTTACACATTATTGTATAGTCTAGAAATCAGTGACTCCAATATGCATAAAGCAAACACAATTATGTTCCATAAAAATGTTGAATAGTGTGAAATTATACAGTAATCAGCAGGATATTAGGTAAGAGGACTGTTGTGTTCAAACAGTTCTGTATTTGGGTGTTTTAAATTACAGTAAAAATCATGTCCTAACTTTCTGATTTATATATTTTTATATTTTAATATGAACTGGGTTCAGGTCCACTTTTTACATGACAGATTGAATAAAACTTTTAATTACTCTTTATATAGATACTTTATCATAATTTTCACTTGAATCTCATTATTATGACTTGATATCTCATTATTATGAGATACTAAAGTCATAATTCTGACTTAATCTACTTTTTTCATCAAAGCTGCAGAAACTGGATTCCATTCATCACTATGCATTAATTCAGGCAGGAGTTTTCTTCAGTGCAGCTTTCCTTATGTTAATTTTTTAAATATATATATTCACTTATAAACCCGAAGGAGAACTTGCTCCAGTCAGATAAGATAATAATGTTTTTTCCGAGCCTAACAACATGAAGTTGACTGAACTTATTGAAATTCTAAAACTGAAATCTCACAGTTTGCCCTCCTAGAATAAGCTAACTCAGAGTTTATGGACAAAATGTTTGTTAAACCTCCTTTCTGGAATCCCCCCTCCCAGTTAGTAGATGAGCATTAGTAGAAATACAGCGTTTGAGGAAAGGACACACACACACACACACCGAGCTGCTGGTGTGAATCCTAGCATAATGTAGAATAAAAAATATTTGCTGAATCATGAATAGTTAAAAGAGATTTGTACAAATGTATAAACTTTTACAAAATATATATTTACAGCTTAATTTACAACAGTTGATATTGACATGTTAATCCTGCTTCTCAGGTCAAAGGTCACTTGGATTACATGCGTCAGATGGACACCATCTTGGTGGCGGTAGGCGTTCCCACCAAAGAAGTCCCAGGAGCTTCTTTGGTTCTCCCTCAGCCTGTAAAGGTCACCGAGGGGACCGTGGACAACCCCGGCCAAATCGAGGAGCGACGTGTGACACAAAACCCCGCTGACGAGGTTCAGACTCGTACTCAGGAAGGACAAAACGAGAAAGAAGTCCCGGAGAAGGAGGACGTGGGTGATGGGTGGGACATCCCTGATATATCCGACCTGTTGGACTCTTTAGACGAGACAGATTCAGGCGGTCGAGTCTCAATCCCAAATAATGTGTCGCTTACTCATGAGGAGGATACCACTAATAACGAGACATCCTCGGACTTTAATGCCCGGTGTGACGGCCCGGACCTGGATGGGGAACACGTGTCGTGGAGCTGGGACGATTCACACTGGATCGAAGAGCATTCAAACAAATAAAAGCAGCCAGACTTGTAAAGAGCACTTTTCCAGGACCAGCTGCTTCTTAGCAAGCTCTCATCAAGTTATTTTTTGCCACGCAGAAGCTTCATTTGAGAAAATAAATCATTTCCATCTGAACAGAGCGACATGCCAGAGACTGCACAAGAGTTAGTGCACACATATGGCAGCTTTTAGAGAAAATCTTTCAAATCAGCTGCTTTGTTTCACTGCTTTAAGGTTCTTTGAAGTACTGATGCAATCATTTAATGATCATTTAGAATTTCGTAACCCGTTAATTTGGTCATCAGGTTTCTAAACATGCTGTGAGATCAGATACCTCTGCTTTCTGCGCAGCTTGCAGGTTAATGTTACAAAAAGCGGTGACAACTCCCTTTCACTCTGCTTATTTTTATCTGTTAGCTTGGTTGCCATGGATACAACAATCACAACAACTTGATTTCCATATGGCTGGGGGCAGTTCAGCAAACGTGTTGTTTTCCTGTCCTGTTTATCTTCACAGAGAAATGTGAAACCCAATTTACTGGAGAGATTCATTAAACCAGCACTGATGATTGAAAACAGTTTGACGCTTGACATCATGAGAAATGTGAAGCAGATTTTTTAAAGTAAATTAAAAAAAAAAGAATGTTATCTGCTGAGCTGTTTCCATAAATTGTATCATTTCTCTTAATCCTCGTATTGAGTTAGTTTGTGAGGAGTAACAGTACATGCCAGTGAGTCTTATTATCTGCTTATTATTAACTCCCACAATCATTCAATCCAGAGTGTCCACCTGATTGGGAAGAAGCAGGGGCAGCTCAATCCCAGCATGCTCGGCGTCCAGCAGGTTGACGGCATCTGTGGCGGTGGCAGGGGGGTGAGTGGGGTCAGAGGCCAGAGGTGACGGGGGGCTGCTGGCGATGTTGGGCTCTCCTGAGTTGCGCAGAGAGATGGAGAGCGCTGGTGAGGGTCTTCTGGGTGATCGCGAGGAGCAGCAGGGCAGGAGTTTAGCCAGAGCTCTTTTAAAGTCCCTCATGAACAGAGGGTAGATGATGGGGTTCATGGTGCTGTTACAGTACCCCAACCAGGTGATGGTGTCAAAGAGCTCAAGAGGCACACACTCACACACTGCCTGGAGGAAGATGGTCAAGAACATAGCAGGAATTAAAACTCTATTACAGGATGAAAGGGTTATTTACAAAATTGTGTGTGTGTACATATGATTACAAAGATCTAAAGCACAGATATAGAGAATAGAAAGAATATAGAAAAAACTTCAAAGGATTCTGAGTAGATACTAAAATTAGATATATAGTCTAAAATATTCTATATATAGATATATTCTAAAGTTCAAAAGGTTATTTGTTGGTAATAACAAATCCAAAAGGCTACTCATTCAATACGGAGGTTTCGCAAAAACAGTACTGACAGCTTAGTATATAAAATTAAAAAACAATAATAGTAATAAGTGTAAGGAACTCCAATTTAAGAACAATCGTGACCTATTTTTTTTTCTTTATATATATAAAACTTAAAAACTAAATAACACTTTTAAAATCCTTCCCTCAAAAATTAAATAATACATTTTAAAAAGTAGTTTATAAATGTTATAATAGTTTATTTCTAATTTTTACATTTATTCAAAACCACAAAGTGCAAAACTTAAATCTAGACTGAATGTATGAATAATGCAATAAATTAAAAATGTCACCCCCAAAAATCATATTGGTATATACAGTACATTCTATCATTACTTTAGAAAACACTCTTAGTTTGCTTTATTTATTTGATCTTTTGCTGGTTATTTTTATTTAATTGTGAGATATTCCTCATCCTTTTTTAAAAAAAACTTCTTATTTAGCAGTAAGATCTTTCATCTGATTGTTAGGAGTGTGGATCTTGAACATTTAAAGAGAGACGGTGAAGGAGGAGACAGCTGTTAGAGTAGAGCTTCCAATACTATCAAGATGAGACGGGGAGGCGGTGGGAATGGGACAGAGGAAGGGGGGGTGTTTCACACACCACATTGAGCGTGAAAAGAAAGGATCACGTAGACACAGTCGAGTCTCTGTGCTCTGAGAAAAGCAAGAGGGCACAGATGGGAAGTCAAAATGACTGGATCATCCAAAGCTTGAAAAACAAGACAAGTGTCATTACCAATTTAGATTGAGCTGATTTTTAACTTCGTTAATTCTGGCGAGGAGGTTTTTTCATAGCATTCCCTCATTTATTGGCTGAGTAACAAGTGTTTATATCCAGTCTAATCTAATCAAAATTAACAATATCAATAATATGCTGATTGTAAATGGTCCTTTAGAGAGTTGTTAGCTAGGCTGCTGCTGAATGAGTCAGACACATGAAGCTGAAATGCCAATCTATTTCCTTGTTGGCTTGGCAAGACTGTGACGCTAAGGCTGGCCAATACAAAAATAGATCAGTATCCAAGTGTGTTTTCGCTCAATTTTTATTCCTTATGAATTAAATTTTCACTCTTTTCATGCAGGCTGCAAAGATAAATTTGTAAGGGAATCACTGAATCACATAAAGTACAACGGTGATTCTAAAATATAGAATTTTAGTAAAAAACAACAACAAACTGAATGTGATTGTTGCGTCAGGCAAGATTATGAGATTTAGTGTGGCACTCTGCAGAAAGGTGCCAGTAAAATGCAGGTGCCTTCACTGACCTGAGCCATATTGGTGATGAAAAAGGGCAACCAGGCACTGAAGAAGAGCCCCAGAAGAACCCCCAGTGTGAGACTGGCCTTCAGCGCCCTCCGACCCTGTCTGTGAGCCAGACGCCGCTCACTGTTCACAGACGGCTATGGGTGGGAAATAATCATAGGAGCAAAGTTAGTCTAAGAGGAATCAAATCTAAACATTCGACCAGAAGAGCGTTTTGATTTTTACATATTTTAGGGGTTTTCAACACAGAACTTTGGGGCGTATTAAGAGTTTTTTCTCTATGTGCATGTGTTCAGGGTCTAGGGACCGATTTTAATGAATCTTTTGGAAAATAAACAACTAATTAACTTTTTGAGTCAACCCTGTTCAAGACAGCTAATCAACATTACACGATAATTGCCATTAATTTCACACATTGAGCTAGAATCTGGTGTGTTACCTGAGAATCATTCACAAATTCCAAAAGTATTCTGCAATACTGTGTTAAAGTGTTACCAAAATTTTAAAAAATTTAACCAATCCACTTAATTTAATCACTTCTCCACATAAAATTGATTATTTTAGTTTAGACTCTGGCATGAGGGCAGCAGGTGATATGAATTTATTCAAGGAATGCTTTGACGTAAAAAATTCAAACTTATATTTAAAGTCCTCATCGTATTAAAATAAACCAAAATGGGTTGTTTATTGCTAAGTTTTATAAAATGCTAACACTTATTTTTCACACTGAGTTTTTGATGAGACTAGTATAGCTGCAAAAATAGAGCTAGCAATCAGTTAGCTCTGCTCAGCTAGCCAGTGATGAGGGGAACTACCAGTATCTTCTAATATATGAGTAGATTAAACAACTATACTATACATTTTTAAAGTACATTTTAAAATTCTGATATGTATAAATTAAAAAGTTTTTGGGAAAAGAAGCTTTTGGAGAAATTTCCCCCATGATTTGGGTCTTAATGCTAAGCTAGGCTAGCCTACTTCATCATTCATGATGAAATATATCTTTTAACACAGTTTGCTTTTTTTTTAGATGTATTAAAATCTGTAACATAAAAACAAAAGCTATTTTGTAATATCTTTGGAATAACATTTTTGTTAAGAAATCATAGCTAGCTAATACATACAGTATATGTCCCTTTTAATATAGGCAAGAAAATTTGCTGTGAAAACAAAACTTTTAGTTACTTTAGGCAATTGGTGGCCGATCTTTTTACTCATCAAGTAGTAACAAAATCACAATATTTTGTAGCCACTTTTCACTAAGACATGCACAACAAAGAGCTATAATATAATTTGTTAGTTCAAATAAATGTACATAAAAGTTACCTAGATGTGGTAAACTTTTCATTTTCATACGTTATGCAACTTTACATTTTAAATTGAGTTTAAAGTAATGTAGAACTTGGATTTATAACAAAATAATGTTATGGTCAAAGTCAGTGGTTCCCACTGTGGGTCCTGAAACAACAAATGGGGTCCTGGGATGTCTTCTTCTCCAGAACTGATTTAAAATCCTTGCTAATACCATATACTTGCCCTAAATGTTACAAACAGTTGAATAACCATGCTATAATATGTTTGTGTTATTATTATATCCTTGTTTGTTTAGTTTATTAGCAGTTTGTATCATTTTGCCAGTGATGGTTGGGGTTACAAGTCTCTGCCACTGTGATTTTGTGGGTCAGAAGCCAAAACTTTTAGGAACCACTGGACTAAATGGCTGTTGTGACTCTTGGGACGGTTTGTTGACTAAATACAATTTAAAACAAGATCAAATCACCTTTTAAACTCATAAAAAGAAATGTGTAATTTCATTTTTTACTCTCAGCTTTACAGAGAGATGCTGGAAAACCAATTTGTGCTTCATCTTCTGCTGCACTTACACTTTCAATGACATCTACTGCACGTAAGTAGCAGCCTAAGGTCTTTGTCACGTCAACAGTTTCTTATTTTTCGGTGAGGCTTGTGACTTTTTTATGTCTTACTAAGAAAGCAATACAAGTATTAAATTATATCAGGTCATTTCAAGGATATGTCTAGTTGGAAAGAAAACTAATTTCTTCCTTTAATTCTTAGTAATAAATGGCATGAGACATGTGTACAGTATGTGTGAAAACTATTATGTGATACCTTAAAAAAATATGTCAAGGAAGAAGCGTACGTCAGAGAAAAAGCTTTTCCCCTCACAAGCTCAATGCCTAATCCTGCTAGTTAAAGGTCAGGGTGCCTTTTCAGCATCCCTGCTGAATTTCAGCAGGCATAAAAGAAAATGTCCTGTGTATATTAAAAGCTTTGCTTAGTGCTATACATATACTACCCTCTGCTGTGGCTGATTAATCTTACCGGCACATTTTGTGACATAGGAGGCCCTTGGTGGCTGCAGCTGTATCCATCCTGCTGAGGCTGCCTTGCTGCAACCCCTGGTGATGGAGGCTGGGAAGGCTCTCCAAGAGACGGATGTGGGTGTGGAGGGTGGCTCAGCGCTGCGACTCTCTTTGCTTGTCTACGTGCAGCTAAAAGAATCCGACAATAAGTGAAGCAAATGGCGCTGGACGGTAAGAAGAAGGTGAGCACGGATGCCACCAGAGCAAAAGGCAGGGTGACCTGCAGGCGACACTGAAAAGACGCACCTCCTGATGGAGATGGCTGAAAGTGGGTCTCGGGGTGCAGTTTTTCAGAGATGGAGCTGATGTTAACAATGCTGACTTCAGGAATTAGTAAGTATTCCTTCCCGTGGCCTAAGCTGTGCCATTTCATCTCAATGGGGAGGAATGAAGCCAAAGCTGCCAACCCCCAAGCAGCTCCCACCAGAAGCAGCGCGCGAGGTGGGGTCATCCTCTGCTTGTAGCGCAGTGGTGAGATGATGAAGAGGTAACGGTCCAGGCTGATCACACACAGGTTGAGGATGGACGCGCTGCAGCACATGACGTCAAAACAAAGCCAAACTGGACAAAAGGCAGGCCACAGCACCCAGGTCCCACACAGCACATTGAGCATGGCAGGGGGCATGACTACCATCGCCACCATCAGGTCGGAGAAGAACAAGGAGACCAGGAAGCAGTTTGAGGTGCAACGCAAAGAGCGATGGGCAAACACCAAAGCGATGAGCAACATATTGCCACAAATTGTCACGAGGATGATGACAGTCAACATGAAGGCCAGCAACCACGGGCCACTGCCGGTGATGTTCCAGTCACTGGTGGTGGGAGAGCTGCTGTTGTAGCTTCCCACAGAGCCAGACAAGTGAGAGTCAGGCATGGTGGCTGGCAGTAATCAATGAATCAGCTCCTCAGGGTCTCTCTCCAGGCACAAACTGGTTCTCCTACCCTGTTAAATCTCCCACTTTATGGACATTAATGAACAAAAAGAAGCTACTGATGAGATTCAAAGCCATCCAACTCCTTCTCTCTCCCAGGATAAATATCTCCATCCTGGCAGGAATCCCTCCAAGTGGAGTAGGCTCACTTCCAGTGCCACAGATGACGGTTCAGATCAGCAAAATTGTTTTCTCTCATCTCTCTTTTTCTGGCCAGCACGTCTCTCCTTCATGCACAGCTAAGAGCCTGAATGAGCCATTCGAAAGCTGACAGAGGCCACAATGATGACAGGCACTGGAGGAGGGCACAAAAAGAAATAAGCCTTTACTACGCATTCACGAGCTGTGCCAGTGAGATGACCCGCTGAAAACGGAGAGAAAATCTCAGAAAACATACCTCACATAGGAGGATGTGCTCAGCTTTTCCAAGTCCTCCACTGAGCTGGGGCTCTTCTGCCACTCGCAAGTCCATTTATTCTGGGAGACAGTGGAGAGGAGCTAAAACCAACTTGGAAAAAAGAAAAAAAACAACAACTCTGCAACAGTCATTAGTAAGCAGAGCTCTGTTCAGAAGTGCTCTACAGGTATCTTTGTGAAGCCGCATCCCTCGCTGCTGTTAATCCCTGTGGCGGCCACTCCAGTGCGTCTCCCAGCCGGAGCGCACGGGGCTGCTGAGGAGGAGCGTGTCAGAGCATTGAGCTGTTAATGCATAACCATGCACAATCACAGCCAAGATATGCTAATTCTGCATCATAGGAACTGTGTGGGTGGTCTTTCTCCTTGTTTGGTTGTAGTGGTTTCATCCAGAACTAATGCCGTTTGGTAACGGATAATGATCTGATTTGTTTTCTTCTCTGATACTATGGGTTAAATACTGTGTGTACAGTTTAAAGATGGCATAGAAAGGGTGAAAATAAGCATTTTTAATAGTTTTTGCTTTTAAAGGTTATTGATGGATTTAGAAAAAGTTTTTTTTCTCCCAAGATTATTGGGTAGAAATGTATTAAAATTAATTCATTTATGTCTTGACTTTTTTTTTTTTTTTTACCATTGATTCATTTCTGAGGGAAGCATAAGAACACATTTTTGTGTTATTGTAAAAGTATTTTGCAAAGAAAGAGGATGTAGAAATATATTTTTAAAGCACAGAAAAAAGATATTAGCACTAGTTTTATGGAAACTTTATGCACATTTTAGTGACTTTTTAAATTTTTTAAAGTGAGATCATTAATTGCACAGGATTTAATGGTAACAGAGTGTCTTTGCAGCGCTTTGGTGCAATAATGAACACTGTAACCTCAAAGAAAAAGTCCAGATCTGCCAGCGTTTCTGCATGGAGTTTGCATGTTCTCCTAGCGAGTGGGTTTTCTCAGGATGCTCCTCCTCCCACAGGCTGAGACAGGCCTGTTATTTTTTTAAACCCTTTTTTAGAAACATTCTGTGGCTTCTGTTAACTAAGGCTGCGAAGCAAATAGAATGTTTATATCTACATTTGTGATCATTTCACCCTTTTTTTCTCTCATAATAAATTTGTTTTTGCAGTGACTGATTAAAAACAATAAAATACAATAAAAACAAATTAGTGAGCAAATACCAAAATATTCCATAAAAATTTAGACCTATGATTTTTTTCCCCTGTTTTTGAACATGACTCTATAATTTGTTTTCAGTCTGTGTGAAGACAGCTGAACAAACCTGTCTCAAATGTAATGTTTTCATTATTTATTAGTTTTGCTTATAAGTCTGGTTGTGACTTTATCTGCTTTTGACCTGTAAACTTATTTTCCTTCAATATTTTTTTATTTAAAAATGTTTTTATGCCACAGTTTTGGCACTATGCTTTCATAAAAATGAACAATTATATTAGTAATGACTTTTAAATATCAGAATCTTTTTTTTTTCTCCACAGGATACAACAAATTAGAAACAGCCTTGATTGAAAAATACACTAAATAATTCATTTAAATTTAAAAAATAAACATACTTCAAAGTTGCATATGGTGCATATTGAGGTTATATTATTGCACTGTTGAAATAGGTGACAAAATATTTAAAAAATGTTAACTATTATTCTGTCTGCAGGGATTAAAACATGTTTGCATTATGACTCTTGGGATGAGACTGTTCCGGACTGTAGCGCCTCCCAGAGGACAGCAGGTCAAATAGGTGGAAGCTCAATTTTCTGCAGCCAGTGTAACATCAGCATCCAGTTCCTTCTAACAGAGGAAGTGTGCTTGTTGGTTTCATAATTGTGAAAACCTCAGTGACAGGTAATCAATGGTACAAGTTTCTAAAATCCAATTCAGTACTCATTTTTCCTTGTCTTTATCATTCCTAAAACACCATGTTTGTATATTATTTAACTGTGCCCTCAGTTCTGACTAATCATCACTACCCCCTTTCTTCTGCCACTTCATATCAGCTGCAGCCGAGCTTCTGACCCCCACAAGCCCACCACCTTCTGGGTTAGCAGCTCCACTCGTGCTCCCACTTCTCATCAACCAGCTTTGAGAAAATGACATCTCAAACATTAAAAACTCTGTAGTTTTAAGCAGAATTAACACTCACAATAACTTTTTTTAAGTCTAAATCTAGACATGTGTAGTCTACATCAGCAATAACTAACTGATTACATTATTTTAAAATCTTCTAATAAAGCATATTGGGAAGGAATAACATCACCACAACAAGTCTTGTTTTTTTTCCTCATTGTTATGATTGTTTTATTAAATAAACACGGACATGGTCAGGCAGACACAAATCATACAGACTAGGGCAGGATGAATCAGACTGTAGTGCAAACGGTGACACTCCCACAAGCAAAACAAAATCACTGCAAAAACTAAATTTAAAAAAATAACTTGATGACTCCCAGTTACTGTTCCTGCAGAGAAAAGCATAAAAAGGAGGATAAATTCCAGATGTAGACAAAAATTCTGTAACTTATTCTAAACCCTCTGATGCCATGGACTGTTTTGTACTTATTGGTGACTGAAATTGCTTGATCTGCATAAATTTAGTGAACATTTCAATGCGTTAATGACAAAATGGAACCAAACCAACCTTTTCGCTTCTGTGCTGCAGATAATGTGACTTCAAGTCATTCTGACAGTTGGCATACGCCATGCCAAGTCCAACTCCTGAGCCTAATGAGATCGGCCATGTGTGCCCTAGAAATAAGAGAAAAACTTTACACGTTTTCATACAGTAAACGGTGAAAATACAACACACAGGGCAGATCAGTAAAACTCTAATCTTACTCTTTTCTCTTCTTGTTATTTAATCTGGTTTATGCTCCATGTATCTGAAGGCCATGTGTTGCTGTTTTTTCCCTAACCAGCACATTTTATAATAACACACTGAATTGTGTATTCTGCTTTAAAAGACTGATGAGAGGGGCCTTGTTGCCGAAAAAGCAACACAAATCTATTTAAATTACTTACGTTTGAAGAATACGACAGAGAAGACGATCCCTAATCCCAGCCCAGTACCTAAAACATAAAAATACAACAACGGTTAGTTTGGAACGAGGTAACTTGTAAAATACGTACTTTAGCAGATATACTGTTAGATTTGACTACTGGAGATGCATCGATTCTGGTTTTAAGATTTCAGATTCTTGTACAGCTCTGACCTGCCAATATCAATTGTGGCCAATTCTAATTTATTTCAAAGAACTGTAATTAACAGGATACATTTTTTAATACTTTGGATTAACTTGAAAAGATAATGGAAGGGAAAGAAGTCAAGATTTATGTTGATGCTTTGTAATCTAAGGGGCTGAAGTGGATATCTGATTTTTGAGTTTCAGATTGGTTGATAACTAATTAAGTCAATCATGCTGAGTGAATATTGGCTAATCCTGATCTCTGGCTGATGCTTTTGGTGCGTCCATCTCTACTAATTATATACATGCTGTTTTACATATCTGTTACAGATCACTGGCTTATTGCTGCTTTATTATCACTTATTTTTTATTAGAAGCCCAAAATATGAACCAATAAGCTATGCAAGCAGTTTGTATTCCCCCTTAAGTAGCAGAAAACTAGCATTGTGACACTTTCATGCAGGAAACACAGTAACTCGGTTAAATCCTGTCACCTCATTGACAAAAAATGGGAATTTGAATCCAGGGTCGTTAAAAATAATAAGTTACAGTATCACAATAAATGCATGTATGAGGAAAATTAGTAGTAAAACCTCTTCAATGATTTCAAAGCGAAGGTGGTTAATTAAATAACTACTTATAGTAAACGTTTCCACTTGGTTTCTCGCAGAAAGCAGAACCTAATGGGCTAAACAACATTTAGATTAATTATGCAACTAGATTTAACTTTGAATTCGCGGTCTTGTATATCGCACTGGTCAGTTAGTTGTCCTTTCACGCCCTGTGTGGCTAGCTAGTTAGCCTCTCGCACCGTCAATGACAGCTGTGTAGTACAGTGAAATAATCAGCTTTTAGTGTCCTTATTCTGGGACATTACGGTAATGTTATAAGCTGAAGACTTGGGCATATTTACCTAATTTAATGACACCGTCTGCCAGGCATCGGTCCCACTTTTTTCCAAGCTCCTTCTCAGACATGACCTAGCTTTACTCCAGGCTAAAAGTAACAAAATGCAGCGCTGGTGCTGCTTTCACGTGCCGTCGGAAATTACCATTTCTAAAAACTAAACGCAGAATAGCAAGAAAATGACGACGCACTACCAATTAATGCACCACTGCGCGAATAATGTTATCAAATGAACGTCTGGAAGCTCATTTATGCTTTTTCACGTGAAAACATTAAGGAACGACGTTTCCAAACGTCTCATATTTACAATCAGAACTGGTTTATGTCGCCACCTAGCGATGACGTCCTAACATTTCCAGACAAGACTCGTGCATTACTAAAACAACCTCTACAAAATTATATATTTAAAAAATTTCAGAACAAATTTTATTTTACACAAATCAGAACATTTTTACAAACATGTCCACTTAACTAACAGTGATTTCCTGAGATGACATTTGACAGTTTATGACAAATAACAGTGCACAAGCACCTGTCAATGACACAAAAAGTTGTTTTGGAAAATGTAACTTCTAACAAAGATGTGTTACATATTTACTCTGCATGTAAATCTAAACACGGGATAGAAAACTGGTGTTGTTTATTAATGAAGTCCATGTCTCACACATAAAAATTCTGTTATATGACTGAAATGTATCATATACATTTATAATTTCTTAACAAGTTTTCACGGTCACATCTATGCAAGCATTTCTTTGTGAAACAGCCAATAGTCATTTTCTTGGCAATGAGCACAGAATCTTACATGGTGTTAGGTTGAGTACAAGTTAGCTTCTTAATATGAAGTGAAATTGTTGGCATTTTACTTATGTGTGTATGCCAGCAAAAGTGAACCCACAAAATAGTTCTACAAGATTCAATCTGTCCTTTGGCCATCGAAAAACAACATAAATCACCCTCATTTTCACTCCAGCATTTAGATAAATATAAGATAAATCAGTGAAACCCAAAGCACCTCCTTTAAACTCACTTTATGTGAATATAATCCAACATCACTGCAGTGATTATACAACTCCTGTACACAGTGACACTTCTCATAATGATATATCCACATATCTTCTGATAGCTAGAATGTTATGTTTAAATCACCTTTGCAAATATGATGCTGTTTTACTGCATTCTATGTTGTGTGTTTAAAAAAAAGGCTTCCTGTTTTTCTGGACCTTATTTTCCCCATCCAACCAGAGTTCAAGCTGAAGCTCTGATCACTCATTGGTCGCTGCCTGAGGAGAAGTTTCCCAAGCTGCTGCTGGTGGTGATGGCTGGTGGCTTTCTTCACTCCCTGTCTTCACAGATCCCTTGCTGATGGTCAAAAGGTCTCGAAGCTCTTTGTTCTCAATCTGAAAGAGGCAAAAAAAAAAAAAAAAAAAAAAAAAAAAAAAAAAAAAAAAAAAACACATGTAAAATCATCCAAATTACTTATCATCGTGAAAGTTCAAACAGCACAGTTGTGATGTTGTGGATTTAATTTATTGAATTAAAGTTCAAATTCAAGAGTCTACAAAAAAAGTGCTAGACTGGTTAAGAAACACCCTAGTTTTGAAGCCTAAAATCTTTGTCTCACAGACTCGAAGTCTAAATCACAACACTTGACTACTTACTGAAAGCGGTTAAATAAAGTTCACATAAAAAACTTTCAAAGAGCCTTTTAAAAAGAAAAAGTACAAAAAGCTCAAGTGCAATGCAGTGGTCCCTTGCGCTTTCGCAGATTTTTTTTAAGTGCAATTATGCATGCTTTATTATTTTTTACAGCGCATTGGGATCTGCGTCCTGACAATTGTCAATCGATCTTCCGTGCAGCGCAGACACTGTTGGCTGTGTGTCACTGATGCGGGGTGCAGTGCGTCCTTTCTGGAGAACTCACGCTGCTAACTGGACCACCCAAGAGCAACTGGGTGCCGGACCGCAGAGCAAGTCGCACCCCGCTAAGAGAGTTTCTTTGCCTGCAGCGCAGCGGGAGGTGAGAAGTTCAAAGCAGCTCGGTTTCTCAGCAGGTGAAACCGGTGCTGCGGGCTTCATACCGCAACGTAACACAGTGTCTGGGCCGGACCTTTCAGATGCGATTAATATATCAATTAAAATATTAATTCCGCCGTTCTGACAGTCTGGTAGTCTGAGAAATGTGTATAAAGTGTGTAGTGAGGGGTTTCACAGCCTTAAAACATCTGTAATAATTGTAAAAAAATAAAGCTGACTACTTCGTGGATTCCACCTATTGCGCGATAAACGAGGGACCACTGTATTCCATATTATAAGCAGCAAAGCAAATTCAACTAGAAAATAATAGAACTTTTTAGTAAGTCAACATCAGAAATAGTCAAGTAGTCTCAAAAATCTGCATTACTTCAGATGTGTCCAGACATTTGCATTTAAAAAATGATCACAGCAATGTTGATAATACTGGACTAGACACCCCACCTCCACTCTCTGAACAAGAAAACCTGAGAAACTGCAACACAGTTGCCATGCCAGCAAGCACAATGCCTTGTGTTTTTTCCTTTCCTGACTGATGCCAAATCCCTGAGCTGTCTTGATGCTTTATCAGAACAAGGATATTGCATTTAAAAAGGTGTTTCAAGTAGTATCCATCCATATTTTCTACTCAGGATACAATCACACAGTTTTGCATTTACTTTAGCAATACATGTAGTTTGGGCTGATATGTATATATTAAATGGTTTCTGCATCCACCACGAGGAAGAAATGAACTGAATTAAATTTGTTATAATTGCAGCAACGAAAACTCTTTCTTTTACATTTATGAACCAAAAGTTGCAGCTACTTCCATAGGCATGTTCCTTATGGTTTGAATAGACTTAAAACCCTGCTGTCTATAGAACTAAGTGACTGAGGGTAAGCAAAATCTAAACTTTTTTCACTGTTTAACTTAATTCAGCTATTTGGGTTTAATGAAAACTTGACATCACTATTGCTGTTTCTGTGCTCACCTCCAGTTGAGCGAGCTTCTCTCGAACAGAGCAGTAGTGTTGGTCATCCACCTGCATGGCTTTCCTCATTACTTGGCCCATCTCACATATCCGCTCCACCTGGTTTTGCACTTCCTGGAAACGAGCCAAACAGCAAAACTTGTGACATTTATCATGTCTTTTTCAACTTGAAAATGACACAACGAAGCCTGTTCGTGACACAGAGGAAGCTGGTGTACTTTGACGTGGTCTTGGTGTAGCCTAAGCACAGGTTTTGTGTCCAACTCCTTTTTGGCCATCATCAACTGGAGCATCTGCTTGCGATACCGACCCATAATCAATTCTAGGGTGTACTGGTGTTCTTCAAGAGACAGCCACAGTTCTGCAGAAATAGTTGTAAAGATAGAAATTACAGATATGAAACATTCACTATAAAAACTATCAACATAGACCGAAGGGTCTGTACCTTTGTTCTCTTGCTGTAATTCCTTGATTTGAGTGTTTTCCTGAGTGAGAAGGATATGAGGCTTGTATTTTGTGAGCTCCTGAATCTCCGAGCTGTCCTCTGTATGCTGAAAAGCAGCAACAAGCAAAACTACTGTTTAAATGATTGAAGGTTGTACCCCCTTTCCAACACATACTATTTAACTGCAATTATTTTATTTTTGTGTAAGATTCAGGTTATATATTTTTAAAGGCTGAACTTTTCCCATCAACAACTTAGAAATGTGTTAATATTTCCAAGTAGATGTGACAAGTGGATTTAACCATTTAACTGGCAGGTGAACATTTTGTTGGAGCACATTTTAATCTCATTCTGAAAGGCACATGCACTAAACTTAACTAAAAACAACAACTAAGCTAAAAGAAATCTAAAAAATTATGAAAATTTTAGACTAAAGAATAAGCTTTGTTATTTTACACTGTTTTTGCACATTTCTATTACTTTGTTATTGATGTGAATGTTAAAGGCTTAATAATAGTGTCATATTTATCTTCATATTCAACCCATCATCAATGGTTTTGATGTCTTAAGTCATTTATCTCCTTATACGTGTAATATTTGTCTATTTGTATATGTGAGAGACCATCTTACCTTGTCTGGAAGAGCATTGCCCACCTCCCTCATGCCCTGCACTCTCTGGCTGAGGGCCCCGGACTGCTCTATCAGTCCCTCGGCCGCCGTATCGTGCTCTTTCAGCCTATCCAGAAGGGTCCGAGCATCGCACAACACTTTTTCAAAAGTACAGGCCATTTACTAGAAACTGATAAGTCGTCTTTGTAAGCTAAAGCTTCCAAACACCAGTTTGGTCAGACGAAAATACCTCGTAGCTTACGCTGGCTATATTGTTTAAACACATTCGATGGTTTTACAAAATAATATTCATACCGCTGCGAACCCTCTTAGATGGCTTCTTAAAATACAGCAAATAAACCGAACGAACAAGACTTAAAATTAAATAATCCTTCTTAATGTTGTCAACTTCGTAGTTCAGAGGAAAAAATAGCGTCACTTCCGGAATGGTGCCGAAGGTTACGTCGAAATGTGTTCCCCCACCGGCTAGGCAGCGCGCGCTCGATGCTCGTCCTCGATGTCCTGTGGCGCGGCGCCACAGAAGAACTACGGAAACTGTGAAAGGTCAAACATTATGTTGTAGCGATTTAAAAACTCGAATTTCAATTAGAACTCTAATTTTTTTAGGTTACCTTTATTTGAACATTTATGGAGGACGGATCTGTCATATAACTTAAACACAGTTTACATTACCGTCATATTATACCGTCGAAACAAGCTGAAAACCTATCATTGTTGAATAAAAATGCTCTTTCAACTTTAATCTGCTGTTTTTTCAGTAACAGATAATGTAATGAAAATATGTTAAAAGAAAATGATTTTAATGTATAAAAAAGAAGAAGAACGTTGTTGATTTATTAGTGTCTAGACAATTAAAGCTTTATTTAACCAGGTGAGTCGATTGAGAACCCATTCTCACAATGACCTGGTCAAGAGGCAGCAGCAATAGTGACAAATATAGATTTTTAAAAAAATAAAGAAAAAAAAAACTTTTTTCAACAACATAAAAACAGTTAAAGACAACAACTGTTCTCGTATGTTGTAGAAATTATTGGTTGTAGACAGGTATTTTTTGTCTGAATTTGTCTCTTTGTGTATGGATGCTGACAGAATTTGCTAAAAACTTCTGAAGACATGCAGCTGAAGCTTTACCTGAGCGAAATTGTCAATATCAACAAAGTCATTTGAAGATTTCAAGTTTTAGCTAAAAAAAAAAAAAAAATCAACCACTTAGTGAGAGGATCTTATAGGAAGCAAAAACATGAAACCTGAATGTATGTAAAGTCTGAACAGGATGTGAAATTTTCTGAAATCTTTCCTGAAGTGCTAAAAATGTACTGATAGTTGAATTGTTGGAATTTGCTGAAAAGTCTGATAGTAAATAAAAATGGTTGAAATACAGCTATCAATGTGAAAATAAGACAGAAACACAGCAAAATAGGTTAAAGATGTTTACAGCTAAATAAGAAAAGACAGAAAGAAAGAGTTGGAAGTAAGTTCCCTCCTCCGTGAACCATCACCTTATCGTGGTGGAGGAGTTTGAGTGCCCTAATGATCCTAGGAGCCATGTTGTCTGGGGCACTTGTGCCCCTGGTAGGGTCACCCATGGCAAATTGGTCCTAGGTGAGGGGTGAGACAAAGTGCGGTTCAAAAGACTCTTCATGCAAGTACAATCATCGAGCCAGTGTACCCGGCCCGGAGGGTTACCGGGGTCCCACCCTGGAGCCAGGCCTGGGGTTGGGGCCCGTGAGCGAGCGCCTGGTGGCCGGGCTT
>SSNR01000051.1:0-74696 GCA_006937965.1 Callopanchax toddi | reverse complement strand
TACTCCAGGGTACTGGAGAGGAGGGTCCGGTCGATAGTTGAACCTCAGATAGAAGAGGAGCAATGTGGTTTTCGTCCTGGTCGTGGAACTGTGGACCAGCTCTTTACCCTCGCTAGGGTGATGGAGGGGTCATGGGAGTTTGCCCAACCAATCCACATGTGTTTTGTGGATTTGGAGAAGGCTTATGACCGTGTCCCCAGGGACACCCTGTGGGGGGCGCTCCTGGAGTACGGGGTGGATGGTCTTTTGTTAAGGGCCTTTCAGTCCCTGTACCAGAGGAGTGTGAGTTTGGTTCGCATAGCCGGCAGTAAGTCGGACCTGTTCCCAGTGAGGGTTGGACTCCGCCAGGGCTGCCCTTTGTCACCGGTCCTGTTCATAACCTTTATGGACAGGATTTCTAGGCACAGCCGTGGTGTGGAGGGTGTCGAGTTTGGTGACAGGAGAATCTCGTCTCTGCTTTTTGCAGATGATGTGGTCCTCCTAGCTTCATCAGGCTCTGACCTACAGCTCTTGCTGGGGAGGTTCGCAGCTGAGTGTGAAGCGGCTGGGATGAGGATCAGCACCTCCAAGTCTGAGGCCATGGTTCTTGGTCGGAAAAGGGTGGCTTGCCAACTCCAGGTCGGGAGAGAGGTCCTGCCTCAAGTGGAGGAGTTCAAGTATCTCGGGGTCTTGTTCACGAGTGAGGGAAGGAGGGAGCGGGAGATCGACAGGCGGATTGGGGCAGCGTCTGCAGTGATGCGGACGCTGAACCGGTCTGTTGTGGTGAAGAAGGAGCTGAGCCGGAAAGCAAGGCTCTCGATTTACCGGTCGATCTACCTCCCAATCCTCACCTATGGTCATGAGCTTTGGGTAATGACCGAAAGAACGAGATCGCGGATACAAGCGGCCGAAATGAGTTTTCTCCGCAGGGTGGCCGGGCTCAGCCTTAGGGATAGGGTGAGGAGCTCGAACATCCGGGAGAGACTCGGAGTAGAACCGCTGCTCCTCCATGTCGAAAGGAGCCAGCTGAGGTGGTTCGGGCATCTTGTTAGGATGCCCCCTGGACGCCTCCCCAGGGAGGTGTTTCAGGCATGTCCTGCCGGCAGGAGGCCCCCGGGTCGACCCAGGACACGCTGGAGAAAATATATCTCTGGTTTGGCCCTGGAGCGCCTTGGGATCCTGCCGGAGGAGCTGGTAGAAGTGGCTGGGGAGAAGACCATCTGGAGCTCCCTAATTGGGATGCTGCCCCCGCGACCCGGACCCGGATAAGCGGAAGAAGACGAGACGAGACGAGTAAGTTCCAATACATGAGAGTGTAGAATGAATTACCTGAAATTGGTTGAAACTTGTTGAAGAGCCAAACTTAAACTAAAACTAAGCTGAACTTTTAATAATGGCAAAATTCTTTTGAAGATTTTAAATTTAATCTGGAATTTTTTTTTAGAAAACATAGTGACTGTCAAAAAGATCATAAGCATAAGATAGAACTGCATCTTATTATGTTTCCAAGAAAAAACAATGAATCTGAAAATGATCCATCCATCCATCCATCCATTTTCTGTAGCCGCTTAATCCTCCACAGAGGGTCGCGGGGCAGCTGGTGCCTATCTCCAGCGGTCAAGGGGCGAGAGGCAGGGGACACCCTGGACGGGTCGCCAGTCCATCGCAGGGCCACACAGAGACGAACGAGACAAACAACCACACACCCACTCACACCTAACTGAAAATGATCCTTATAATAAAAACTAATAACTGTATCTAATACAGTAGTTATCTGAATGTATTTTTGGTTGATTGATTGATTGATTGATTGATTGATTGATTGATTGATTGATTGATTGATTGATTGATTGATTGATGATTGATTGATTGAATTGTAAGCAAATAAGAAGGAAAACACGACATGATATATTTATAGCAACACGGCTGAATAATGTTCGTGTCAACGTATTTAAGAAGACCAGATAGCACTGTTAAGTACTTCAAAAATAAATATGGACTACATCTCCCATGAATCCTTGCGTGGCAGCTGAGCCAGCTGCAGCAGCTTCCCTAGCCTTTGTCAAATATCGCGGGAGCCGTCTCCCTAATCACTACGTAATGTGCCGTGCTGCTTCTAGCGGCGCTGGTGACAGTGCTAAAAGCTGTTGGGGTGAGTTTTTTGCTATTTCCACCCATTTGTTAAACTGTGAAAATTGACATTTTTTATGTATTAGAACATGTTTTCTTTTTGTTATCCGTCAAATTGGTTAAAGTGAGCGGGTGATCTACCGCAGAAGTCGAGGCCTGGGTGGGGGCGCCGTGTGTTTTTTCGGGCCAGGCAGCACAGCAGCGTGCTCTGGCTAATGAGCTAACATTCCAAACGACCGAGGACACATTGTTAACAAGCTGGTATTATTTCTGAAATGTGTCTAATGTACCAAAGGCATTTCAATTTTGTGAATTTAACACTTAAAGCGCCATAAACAAACGCAGAAGTTTAATCATTTTGAGCTTTGTACGTAGTTTCTTTGTTTTCCAATCCTCGTGCCGTTAGCCTATGTTTTCGTCGTGTCTTCTTGCCGTGTTAAGAAATCGGACACATTTTTGTGCGTTGTATTGGGCTTGATTAATAGCAAGTTAATATTTGTAGTATATTCAAATTTTGTTTTTAAAGCTGTCTTAATTTCTCAACTCCCTGCTTGGTTTTTGTCTTTTATTTTCTTCTTTAAACCATCGGTGATATATTTACAGTCAGTGCAAATGTACAATCAGACTCTTTAGAAATTTAAGTTGTAATTGTGTTTGTTATATCAAAATAATACAACAACTAAGCTCATTAAACATGCCTCAGAGTTATTCACTTAACGCCTAAAATGATAATTTTTGCGTTTTCAAGCGTAATCTCGGAATTGGTTGCATAGATAATATTCACAACTTTTGCTACCTTTTTTTTAGCAACCGATATTTAAAATACGTTATAGCACAATTGTTATGTCTGCTATGTGCATTGTTTTTCAAACTTTAAATTGAGTAAAAGCTTAAAGTTAAACATTTTAGCTAGGCCATGATTTATTCCTCACTATGCACATGACTTACATTTTACTAGTAATAGGAAGCACGCAGGAAGTACTCTTAGTAGTTCGTTTATTTTTGAGTTTATCATACCTTTTCAGTAAAAGTTTTGAGGTTTCTAATTGTATGTTCCATGTCATTTTGAGTCTTCCAGTTGAGAATAGCAGATTGTCAGGAAGTCACATGATTGGCCCTGCCAGAGCCATACTTGCCTAGACATAATCAGTGTCATTGGCATTGAACTGATTGTCTGGTTGAGCCTCATTTTCTGTTATAAAAAATAGATTAGAAACTGGTAAACAGCCTGCTTATGGTGTCATGGGTTAACTTTTTTTTTTTCTTTCTGAAACCACAATCTTTTCAGAAGCTATTTTAGCAGGGAAAAAAACCCTCACATAGCCTTTACCACACTTGGAATTCTTTTGCAAGTAACTCTTTTATGTGCTACTGTTTGCTGGGAATTTCTTGTTTTTTATGCTTTCAAAGTTCAGCAGACATTCTGTTCTATTTTTGTGTGTGTAAACATTGCAAAGAAGGCATTTACAATAAGTGTCCAGGTTTTAGTATGTAAACTCAGTTGAGGCCTTGTAACAACCTCTTATTGTGGCCTTCTGAGATGTGAGACTGACTCATTGCGACATAGTCACAGCAGCATATCATGTGTCGCAGGAGGGCTCAGGCAGCTAGTTTACAGAGCAGGGTATTTGGGTCAACAACATTCTACTCTAACCTACTTGTTGAGTTTGTGTTTTTAACTAAACTAAATTTCATATATGATGCACATAGAATTTTGTTTTCTTTTTTTTGACTCCAAATGTGGCTTTGTGTGTAGTAGTGTACAAAGCGGAGGACCTTGTCCTGGAATGCTGCCATGAAAGTCATTGCCTAAATTAAACATATGCTCACAGATCTCTTTATCCTTAGCTTATGCTTGCTTATCAGCTCCCTGGCATTGTGCATTGATCATGAGATGTTTCTGTTTATAGCAAATACAATGCAAATACAAAAAAATTCTGGAGTTAATTTTTCTGCATCATCGCAAGTAATTTTTATACGGCCATGGCCATTTTCATTTTATGCTAACCCTAAGTGTGTGTTTGAAGTCAGAGCAGTGGTTTTATTTAACCAGAGTTGCTTTTTCTCCCAACAGTATGAAGTGAAGCCGAACAGAATTTTTGTACCATCCGCAACTGCTTCAAGTTCAGATCACAACAAAGGAACTGAAGAACAACCTCCTTCCAAAAGTAGTAACTCTGAAGACACGTGGGAGGAAACAGGATCACTTCAAGGATTTAAAACACAAGTAACCAAATCCTAAAACGACCAAAGAACACGCACATCTGCCCAACTGCAACACGGAAGAGAAGCAATCCTATGCCCAAGCATATTTTGAGAAGATAACTGATCTGAAACCAGAAGTTTGTGCCTACTCAACAGCTTTGACAAAGCACACGTCCCAACGCTGCTCCTAGCCCTCCTCATCCTTACTACGCTGCCGACTCACCACCAGGGTGTAGAGTGGGCTGCTATCTGCTAGTTCCCTCCCATTGCTCCCCTCTCTTTCCCTCCCTCTTCTCCTCCCTCTTTTTTCTTTGTAATTTTTCTACGCAGTGTTATTGCACCTGCAATTGCCTTTCATGTGCTAGATTTCTTCCCCCTTTTTTTTTCTTTATGCAACCATTTAGAACTTGTGCCAGAAACCTGTCAGGAGTGTGTGTGTGTTAAACAGTGTGTGTGTGTATGTGTGTGTGAGAAGAAGTCTGCAAAGTCATCAAGATCCAGTTTATCAAAAGAAAAAAGTCTACTAATAAAGGTGAGTTTGAGTTGCTCAACTGTCATCACACACACAATCCATCATGTTAAAAGCATTTAGAACATTTCACCTATTGCCATGGTATTTGTTTGTCTTTTTTAAGGGGTTTAAGAGTTCTTGTTAAATATTGTAAATTATGAACCTTCTAGACACTATTGAAAACGGATTTTGTAACATTGAAAGGACACTGAGTCAGTTTGTGGCTGCAGTGCACAATTTTGTTTACATTTTTTTTATTATGACTACAAATTGTTGAATTGCCTTAATATAAGCTTATAATTTGGAGCACATACAGGTTATTATGGCTTAAACTGGTTGAGTTTTCTGGTCTTAAACTAGCTTTGGGTTCTTAGAATTTGCCTCCTAGTTCAAAAGTGGAAAATCAGTGAAAGGAGCTTTTAGTCATTGGTTATAATTGAGTTGCTCTTTGTACTTGATTATTCATTGTTATGGTGAATTGCCATCTTGGTAACATTTACGATTATCTAATTTTCCAAGGATCTTGCATAAGCAAGCTGAACTGAATTATCCCCACCACTTTTATTCATTTTAAACTGGTGATTTAGTTGAGTAATTGTTGGATTGCGTTCCCACACCCAATTTAACCTCCTTCCTATTGTCGTTTGAGTAATTTTCTCAAAAAAAAAAAAAATAAATTTGCCTTTTCAACCTCCCTTTGAATTGATGCCCACAGCTGATTTCCTTTGTTTGTGATACTTGGCACACTGGCTGTCCTATCTTCATTATCCATTATGTTTGTTCCTCTCTTCACCCTTGCAGACATCCAGCGGTGTATCATTGGGTGGTTGCGTAACAATTGTTTTCTTAAAAGTCAAGCAAAAATTCAAACAAGTAATCCAAGTTCAGCAAGTGCTCAAGCAAGTTTGGTTCAAGTTTATGGGAAAATATGGGCAGCCCCTGGAAAGGCTTTGTTGAGTTTACCTTGCCTGCGTCACCACCTACCGCATTTGTTAGTGCTGACCTGAGCAGCACCTCCCCTGTCGGACTCAGCCTGTCACCATATGGCCGATCTGTAAGTTTCACCTTCCCGCCTCTTTTCTGCGAGCCCCACCCCCATCGAGCACCCATCCACCCACCTTGCCCTGCATCTTTGCTGTGAATGGCCTAATCTTTTTCATTCCTTTCGGGCTCCCGAGACTAGCCTCTAGTCTGTTGCGTCATTGCAGGGCGAGGGGTGTTATGGTGACTAGATTGTAGGAATATGGCGTTTTTCACTGTTCCCGGAGAGCCTTTTTTTCCTCTCATCAGATCAAACTTGCCTATCTGTCAGCACATAAGTTAAAAAATGCTCTATTCATAAAAATGTTTTATTTTCTTACCATTTTGGATTGCCATGCTGGAAACCAATCCAAACTTTGGAAAAGCTTTCTGCCGTCATCAGCTTTGTTGTTTTGTGAAGCATTGCGTTTTGCGATAGTGGAGAACAGGGCCTAACAGCAGAGGCTGCTCTGGGATCCCCCTCATTACCCATAATCCATCACCAGCTCTCTGTCCTCTTGTAGATACACTGCTGTTCAAGCTGTCTATGCATTTCTAGACTCTTCATCTTTAGTAGTCCTGTTTTGAGTATCATTGTGCCTAAACCACTTCACCTCAGCTGGCTGTGCCAAGAAGCTAATTTAAGTTTTTTTTTTCTCTGCAGAGTTTGTTTGAATTTAGTTTGTTTTTAATAGCACTGAAGATTTTCTGTGTGAGATTATGGCTGTAGGTTCATTTTTCTGGATGACCTTGCAGTTTCTGACTTGGTATTTTGATAGGAGTGCTTTCATTATGGTATACAATGTTGCCTCTAATATTTAAAAAATCAATCTGCTAATTCTCTGTAACCAAGAACATGTTGGGTATTGTTTGATTTATACAGAGGGGGTCGGAGTTTCTAGAATTGGACATTGTCTTGCAAACATGCCACAAAGCATGTTTTTGAGTAACGCATTAACAGATTTTGAGGTAATTAAAGGGGGAAAGATCAAAGTCTTGACTAAACTACAAATTTAAAGCTGTTACCTTTTTCTACAGTCTGCCCCAGCCCAATCCCCTGTGTCAAAAATGGAAAGGGGCTCCTCTGAACCCCCAGTTGCTCGCAACACTGACTCAGCCCCAAATGCCTCCACTGGTCCCGTTCCTATTCCCCGTTCCTCCTCTGTCTCTTGCCATCCGCATCCAGGAAGTAAAAAATACAAGCGGAGTCCCTTGTATCAGAGATCAGTAAGATGAAGTATTCAGTTGTGCCCATACTGACAACGCAGCTCTATGAGCTACTGGTGTGATTTTTACTTCTAACGGCATGGTTATTAGATGCTGTATGTGATTAAAAACAATGCTTTAGGATGTTTTTAGGTAAATTTTGATTAGCCTTAGTGTTTAGGTTTTAAAAAATGTCATAGTTGGAGTGACTTGTGGTTTTATTTGCATGATTTGATGTTAAAACCTGACAGGCTTGTGGGTTTTGTTCATCATGGGTTTGAATATGACACTACTTAAACAAAATGTTTTAACTATTGATGACAAGATAACCCCAAAAGGCTCAAATGTGCATTTTATTTATCATGTCCTCTTGAGTTGTGCTGCAGTTGCATGTTTGTGGTTTTGTTTGTTTTTAAGTTTGGCTTTAGATACGGCATTGAACTCTTGTCTTCCCCACCCTATTTTGTTTGTTTTTGTGTGTATGTGTGCGCTTCATGTTGACTCATAGTTGGACACACTTTAAAACTTCCTCCTTTTCTCCAGATGAGTTTTGACCCAGGCATGCTCCATAACAATGGACACACTGCATTTGCCAATGGCACAGGGCCTGGCATTAGAGAGACTGGTGTGGTGGAGAAGCTCTTGGCTTCATACGGGTTCATCCAGTGCTCCGAACGTCAGGCTCGTCTCTTCTTCCATTGCTCCCAGTACAACGGCAACTTGCAGGAGCTTAAAGTTGGAGGTGAGAAGCCCTAGACTTGGCTGAAGGTTCATGTGCCAAATGGCTTCATTCAAAGTGAAGTTGATTCTAAACTTTGTCCTTTTCTCTCCCTTCAGATGATGTAGAGTTTGAGGTATCCTCTGACAGGCGCACTGGCAAGCCCATAGCAGTGAAGCTGCTAAAGATAAAGCCAGAAGTGCTGCCAGAGGAGCGCATCTCGGGCCAGGTGGGGCCAGACCTGCACGTCTATCCCTTTACTGTGCTGCATGGTTATATTCATCCAGTTAAGGAACACCATTTTATTTTTGGTTTTGTCCTTGTCTGTCAACTTGACTCAAATTACCTCAAAAATTTGTTTTCCTTTTAATCCTGCATGACATTTTAGTTGAAAGTCTTACTGGGTTTGTATCACTGTCATAAAAGTTTACTGAAGGTTTTAGTTTGGACAGATTTGGTCAAATGGACGGCGTGTTTTTCTTAGTGTCAGATTAAAACTAACCTTTGAAGCAGCACATCTGTGAACTTGTTCATCAAACATATAAGATGCCTATTAGTGTTAAATTTGTACATAAATATAATCATTCAAGTGCTTGCTTAAATTTCTGTACCATGTTTTTAAAAAAAATCTGCCATTTCATTCATCACATGTCCCAAAAAAATAAATTTTTGTGTTGTAACTTGAGTGAATATTGAGCTAAAATAGACAAAGCAGTGTGTTAACCTCCTTCACCTTTACTGCAGGTTGTTTCATCAATCCCAGTGCATTTGGATGGGAAGTCTGCTCCTGGCCAGGTGCCCACTGGCAGCGTTTGTTATGAAAGAAATGGGGTAAGAAATTGATTCTTGTGTGGTAGCAGAGTCACATTCAGTCCTACCTCTTTATCCGTCTTAAATAACAACTTGGGATACGTATGCGCTTTATTTGATGCTTAATGTTAGATGCTGCTGAGAGCCATTTCTCATGTGTCCATTCAATTACAGGGTGGAGAGTAAATGTCAGATTCAGTCTTAACAACTCGAGGCTAGCTGTCCTTTGTTGTTGTTTTTTTGGTCCCAAACATTTGAGATGCTTGTTTGTTTCTGCAGGAAGTGTTTTATCTTACCTATACACCTGATGATGTGGAGGCTAATATTCATTTGGAGACAGGTGACAAAGTCAGCTTTTATATGGAAACCAACAAGCAGTAAGTCCTAATCCAGTGTCAGAGTGTTCATAATAGCTTTTGTTCAGGTTGATTAATAATAACTTGCTTGTATTTCAGTACTGGTGCAGTGAGTGCTCGCAATATTCAGCTGGTGAAGAAAAAGCAAGCGAGGTGCCAGGGTGTAGTGTGTGCTACGAAGGTGGGTTTGGTCATTTTACGTAAACCTAAGCAAATGTTTATGATGGAGAATTTAGTTTTTGATGATTGGCAATCTGAAGTATTCAAAGAGGATGTGATTCTCATATGTGCTGTACCTCGTGTCCTCTTTCAGGAGGCCTTTGGATTTATCGAGAGGGCCGATGTGGTGAAGGAGATCTTTTTTCACTACAGCGAGTTCAAAGGGGATCTGGAGGCTCTTCAGGCAGGAGATGATGTTGAGTTCACCATCAAAGACAGAAATGTAAATGTCAAACTTCTCAAGCTCTCCACATATAAGACAGTCTCATTCCGCAGATCCACTTTAAACTACTTTGAATGTTTTGTACTTGTTTCATTCTGTAGGGCAAAGAGGTAGCTACAGATGTGAGGCTGCTCCCACAAGGAACAGTCATCTTTGAGGATATCAGCATTGAGCAATTTGAAGGCACCGTTGTTAAAGTTATTCCCAAGGTTCCCACCAAAAATCAGGTGAGTAGATTACAAACTTGATCAATTTTAAATAGTCAATAGAGAGAAACCTTTACTCTTCGTTTGTTTTTGCAGAATGACCCTTTACCAGGTCGCATCAGTGCAAGAATTGGTTTCACAGACAAGGAACTGCCTTTTGGAGAGAAGGACACAAAGTCTAAGGTGACACTTTTGGAGGGAGATCACATTCAGTTTAACATCTCCACTGATCGCAGAGACAAACTCGAGAGGGCTACCAACATCGAAATCCTCCCAGACACCTTCAACTTCACCAAGGAGACTCGTGAAATGGTTAGAAATCTTTACATTTTTCAAGCCGTGAAATTAAAGTAATGTGTTCATGAAGTCAAGTGAATATTGTTTGTGTAATCCTCAACTCTTCCTGTGTATTAGGGCGTAATCGCTGCTATACGAGACGGCTTCGGTTTCATAAAGTGTGTGGATCGAGATGCAAGAATGTTCTTTCACTTCAGCGAGGTTCTGGAGGAGAGCCAGCTGCATATCTCAGATGAAGTGGAGTTCACTGTTGTGCCTGTAGGTTCTGTTAAGCTTTTCACAAAAGTATGTATTATCTGTTTATTGTTAAAAGTGAGCACATTTGGATTATTTGTCAACAAGAAGCTGACGTAAATTTGATTTCTAGGATATGTTGTCAGCTCAGAGAAACCACGCAGTGCGCATTAAGAAACTTCCTAAGGGAACGGTGTCCTTCCATACCCAGTCTGAGCAGCGTTTTATGGGCGTGGTGGAGAAGGAAGTTGCAGCAAACAAGAATGCAAGTCCACTTAAAAACAAGGAGAAGGTACAAACGTGATCAATATTTCCAGTCTCCTTCCCTTTTCACCCAGCTTTCCTTTTTGTTTCTCAGCTGTGTTTCCAGTTAGTTTTAGTTCTAATGTTGGTTTTTGTTTTCTTCTTCAACGATCACCTCCTCCTCCTCACACTTCTCTTTTGGTTAGAAAAAGGATAAGGTAGGACTGAGTCCTGCATGGCGGTTCATGACTCTTACAGATGAAGCTGCTTATTTTCTAGAGAAACTTAGTTGATTATAAAACATATCACTAAACTAATATTTAGTCTAAGAAGCGCTTCTGTTTCTATACCTCAGCTGAGCCGTTTATAAGTTTATTTAATGTAAAACTAACATTTACAAACCTTACCGTCTAATCTGTTGCTGTTTCTGTTATTTTTTAAGGGGAAAGTTGTAGAAAAGGTTTGTTTTTGTTGGTCTTTTTAATGTCTTCTCTGTAGCTGACCGCATGGTTTTGATCACCAAATATTCCTGGGCTGCACAATTTAAATCAAGACATAATTTTGAAGTTTATTCCATCATAGCTGAAGCAATTATTTATTGTATCATTTTCAAAGTTGTGCCTATTTTTAAATGATTTGTAGTTTGTGAATTGGTGACTTCAAATTAAGCCCTCTCTAGGTTGACAATTTATCGTCGGCTGATGTGGCATCCCTTTATTCCTAAGACATTGCCTATTCCTTATCAGTATGGGTTAGGGATGCACTGAAATGAAAATTCTTGGCCGAAACAAAAATAAAAGATGAGGACGCCAAGGCCGAAAACCAAAACGCCAAAATAAATGATTGTCAATTATTAGAACATAGCATTTATGATTATGATGTGTACTAACTAGGGCCGGGACTTTAGCGCGTTAATAACGCTTGATTAATTTGAAAGACGTAACGCGTTAAAAAAAATTAACGTAATTAATGCAACTTGTGTTTGAAGCAAGGCGGAGCGCTTGTCAGCCTGATTTCCTGCTGCTCAGACTCTCAGACAGCTCCCAGCCCGTGTCAATATCCTCCCTTTATCATTCGTATGGGTCCAGCTCACCTTACCTGCTTCTTCGGATGTCATCAGTTCACCGGTCTACCCGGTCGCGGAACTCTCCGCTCTTTTCACCGTGAAAACCGAAAGTAATCGGCGGTGAAACTGGACGGTCTCTAGCCTTTAGGTTTATTCCTGCTCCTTTCTCGCCGTACGGTCCGGTTCAGTTCAGTTCAGCAGTGAGCAGGTGTTATGGGTCTAGTCCCGGTCTGACACCGAGGTCCGAGCGGAGGTTTCAGTTCGGCTCGGTACGAGAAACCCAGACCCTACCCCTATCTGAAAAGTAAAACCAGTACACAACCCAGGCGATCCCATTCCCAGTCTTTAAACAACGGAGACCTGAGTGACTTGGACCCCTCATTGAAAACGAGGCAGACCGAGGTTCAGTTTGAACACTGCAAAAAATTATTCTCTCATAGTGTTTCCACATGTTGGAAATCTTTTATTACTATTTTAAAACAACACCCTTCTGAAATTGTACATAAAATAAACAGATTTATAAAGTACTGTATTTAGGGTCTGTCCAGTTTTAGTCAGGAATTTTTGTTTTTCAACTGTTTTGAACTGAAATGCATTTTTTCATCAATTATAAAAGCTTTAAAAATGATTTATAAAACATTTTGGCATATTTCATGGCTGGACATTGTAAACTACATGTAATTTCTTTTTTCTGAAAAGAAGTGATGAATTGCGATTAATTTTTAATGCAATTAATTGCAATTAATTTTTAAATGCGATTAACTGCGATTAATTTAGTTCAGATTTGCGATTAATTAGTTAATTTATTTTAATCGATTCCCGGCCCTAGTACTAACCTCACTAAAGTCGAGGCATTGCAATAAATTAATTACAAAACTATGAAAACAATGGTGAGAGGAGGGAAAAATGCTGTGAAACTTTGAGAAGCACTCAGTCTGACGATGTGAGAGCAGCAGCCGCGACAGGGAGTGCTTTAAATGTGCTCCATTAAAATAAAACTACGCTCTGGTTCTGGTTGGACTCGGGTCCAGTCAGGGCTGGACTTGATGGAAGAACATCCCTGGCATTTTAGGTCGTGGCAGATACCAAAACACTGTACTTCTTTGGTACTGACCAAAAACATTCGGTAGGTACTGGTACCAGGAAAAACAAAACGGTACAGATTTCGGTACTTTTACAATAAAATATCCATAAGCCGTTTCATTTCATCCAGATTCGCTCCGCTCCATGTTTTGTGAGGAGCAGAGCCTCCTCACACGCAGCCTCCTCTTCCTCTCAACAACAGTTGTCCTGTACGCTAAGCGACTTGCGGGTTAGAAATGCCGAAAATATCTGAAGTTTAGCAGCATTTTTGGAAAGGTGATCGGGAACTGAGCAAAAGGCTACATATGCAGTAAGATCTGTGCCACAAAAACACGAATACCAGCATTTTGTCAAAGCAGCTATTTGTGAATGGAATTAACTTGTGAGCTGCAGCGCCGTGTTCAGTCCGACTGAGGGGAAAAAAAGGCAGACCTGTATGCAGCCTCTGCTGCATCAGGAGGGGTGAGAGCTGTAAGGAGGAAGACGGCATCAGTAGCTGCTTTCATAAAACAATGCCGGCAATTTGCCGCGAACCTGAGCCAGCATCTGGGAGCCTTTGGTCATTCATAAGTGGTCAAATCTTACCGGTAATGTTGCGCAATCATGTGCGTTTTACAAAAGATTTCTTGGTGGCGGTATGAAGGAGGTATGGGGGCGTACTTTGCGCTGTCTGCTCAGCGTACAGAGACATGAGAAGAAAGCACTCGTATAAACAGACAGGCAACTTCTGCTTCAGCCAGAAGCACCCGAATCTCGGTGTCGCTCCAGTTTTCCATCTCTGCTGAGTGTTTACAAATGCGCAACAGCTTTCCCATGTTTACCTGATTTTTAAATACTTTTTCTGGTTGGGGGTCGGCTCACTTTTGCCACGTTATTAGTGACACCTCCCTCTGTTGTGCCAAGGCGTAATCTTCATTCACAAGTCCGACGTTGCGGTAATATTACTACCAAGCGTGCCGGCATGAATGCCGCAAAATTCCCACATCGCCATGCCGCCACAGCGCTTTCATAAGACACACCGTGCTGGCCATCGCTGATTTGCCGGCACGGTGTGTCTTATGAAAGTGGCTAGTGACATAACAGAAAGTTCCCGAGGTAGTGCCCTAGTGGCAGCCTAGCATGATCTTACAGGTGATGTTCAGTTTCTGTCCAGGGGTCTCGGGGGGGCTGTAAGCCGTGTCAAGCTTGTGCGTATGTCACCTGTCACTCACAGTGGGAGGAGCAAAACGAGCTGCTCAGATCACAGGCTGGGAGGACGACTCGTTGGGTCGTTTTCGGCCAAAAAGTTTCGGTGCATCCCTAGTATGGATATCCAGCAGATTTTTATTTTTTTTTTTACAAGTGAGACCTGATGTTTTCAATCTGTATGTATTTTTTATATAACAGTGTAGTTATATATATATATATATATATATATATATTGCAAATAGTCAGATCATAATTATGCAGCCCTGTGTTCTAACTCAAAGCTGATGCAGTTGTAGGTAATTCTAACCAGCTTTGCTGCTGTAGAATATAATCTTAGACACACTTGTTTGCTTTTTAAGACTTTCTGCACATAGTCTTCTAATGCACTTGATCTCAGTCACCTAAATTAGTTTACCACCTTTTGATTTGGGACTTATCTCCAGTGAGAAGCAGTGGTTCCATCGCTGAGACGTTTGGCCACTCCTCGATCAGAAACTTGATGTAAATCTTATCTGTTGTCTTCTCTTTAGGAAACTGAGGAGGGAGTGATTGCATATGAAGACTGTGGAGTGAAGCTCACTATACCATATCATACCAAGGATCTGGAGGGAGGATCCTACCCTCAGGCTGGTGACAAGGTATCTACTCTGTGACTTGCTTACTTTGGTAGATGGAATAAAAATAATAATGTTGAAGAGCTGTTTTTTAATGCTTGTGGAACTTAAACCTGAGTTTGTCCTTCAGGTGGAGTTCTCAGTCAGTGAAGTGAAGCGAACTGGCCAGCAGAGCGCAGTGAGCATCAGGATCCTTAACCGTAATGCAAACTCCAATTCCAAGAGACTGATTGGATATATCGCTGCTCTCAAAGATAACTTTGGCTTCATTGAAACGGCAAATCATGACCAGGAGGTTTTCTTTCATTACAGGTAAAAACGAACTTGCTACATAACTTTGGTTTATGTAGTTGCTTATATGTTGATTTAATGTGCAGAAAACTGTTAAATGTGATTTTTTTTTTTATTGTTATTTTTACCAGTGAGATGTGTGGAGATGTAGATAACTTGGAGCTGGGTGACACAGTGGAATACACGCTCTCTAAGGGAAAAGGAAACAAAGTCAGTGCTGAGAAGGTTACCAAGATGGCTGCAGATTCAAGAGGTTTGTTTCTTTATTTGTAATTTATTGTGACAAGGGTTGGATTGTCTGCAGATAAAATGGTGACATCAACTGTTGTCTGATTTTAGTTAATGGTGCTGGTGAGGATGTTAGTACATCAGTGATGGCAGGGAAAGTCATCCGTCCCATACGCAGTGTGGACCCCTCACAGACTGAATACCAAGGGCTGATTGAAGTCATAGAGGAAGGTTTGTGTCGTCTTAGTGGGATTGTTCAAAAATTTAAATGCGCTGTTATATTTGAGAGAATATTAAGAAGTCTTTTTTGTTTTGTTTCCCCCTACAAGGCGGAGGAAAAGGCCCCACTTATCCCTTTGGGATCATGGGGATGACGAACAAGGCAGATTGTTTGCAGAAGGGAGAACATGTGAAATTCCAAATTTGCACTGTCACTCAAACTGGTCAGAAGATGGCCTGTAATGTTGTCCCTCAGCGTAGAGCTGCAGTGGAGTGTGTTAAAGACCAGGTAATCATTTGTCTTCTGTTATACGAACTAAATCCCTCACTGTGCAGTTAATGATGGAGCAAACAACTTAATAGATCTTAACCCCAATTTTCTTTGTTGCTCCCAGTTTGGCTTCATCACATATGAGGTGGGTGAGAGCAAGAAGCTGTTCTTCCATGTAAAAGAAGTGCAGGATGGTGTGGAGCTCCAGGCGGGGGATGAAGTGGAATTCTCTGTTGTCTTCAATCAACGAACGGGGAAATGTAGTGCTTGTAACGTACGCAGAGTCAGGTATGAACCAGGATGAGACAATCTTGAGTTTACTGCAGAATATAATTGATTTTGATAAAACTGTTTGCTGATTTGTGAACAATCGTTTGCCCAATGTAACAGCGAGGGGCCCAAACCAGTGGCCACTCCACGTCCTGACCGCCTGGTGAACCGACTTAAGAGCATCACTCTTGATGATGCCAGCGCTCCTCGCCTGGTCATTGTGAGACAGCCCCGTGGTCCTGATAATTCAAAGGTACACTTACATCTGTAATGTTGCCACAGTTTTTAAATGTGTCAAAACAATAATTCGGTTCTTTTTCTGTAAACGTATTAACGCTCGTTGTCCTTTGTGCAGGGCTTCAGTGTGGAACGTAAGACTCGCCAGCCTGGTGTCATCGACTGAGCAATACTGAACCCGACTCGTAGGGAAACAGCAGGGGGGTTTAAAGGAAACTGACCTGAAACATGCTTGTAAACCAACTCATCTATTAAAGATACGCATGCAGCAATTGGCATGTGTAATTTTTGCCCTCATTAATACCTGTAAGGGAACTTTTTTCTTTCTTTTTTTTTTTCTTTTTTTTTTTCTTTTTTTTTTTTATATTCCACGGTTCCCTGCCTTCCATGTATGTTCTTGATGGTTTCATTCTGCAGTGAACATGGGAGTCCTCTGAGTTGTGTGTGTTTGTGTGTGTGAGTGACGTATCCTAGAAGTTATTAGTGTGTAATGGAGGTATTCGTTTCTAAAGGGCCTCGTCCCTCAAAGTCAGTGTGATGACTGTGTGGCTGTTGGTGTCCTGATCTTATGAATCTGCTTTGTCTGGAATTCTGCACCTGTAATCTGTTCATTAGTCTGAGTAGATGAGTGTCGAATGCTGGCATGTCTTTAAGCCTCTGCTTTATTTTTGTTCCTCCTGTTTCTTTACTCATGGAAACTTTAATTGCTTCATTATCAAGTTTCCTCTACTGTATGCTTTCGTACAAAATGCATAAAGCAATGTTCCCTCCATAAGGAGGATCATATTTCTCATATGTGCAAGTTTTGGGGGATTTTTCTCTGCTCGTTTTATTTGAGCAGTTTTAAAATGCTTTACTGAAACGCTGGAGTAAAAGCATGGTGTGTGAGATGTATGTGAATGTGGGATTTCTGATGGGATTTACCTTTACCAGTCTAGAGCCTTGAAATACCTCTTTGGTATTCACATGCTCCACTTTTCCCAGGTGCAGAATTCCTTGTGGCATCTTATATCTGCAGTTCTTTTTTTTTCTTTTTTTTACTATTCCTTGCACATTTTCTTGCTTTTTTTTTTTTTTTTTTAATAATGGAAACTTGATTAGCAAATATTAAATAAGTAAAGAATAAGGTGCCTAAAAACTACAAACAAAATGAAATAAAGCAAAAAAAAAAGAAAAACAAAAATTATATGTATTCTGTTTCAAGCCAACCAGAAAAATATTTAAAACAATCCCAGGGTGGCTTAATTTTTTTTTCCAAGTAGAAATACAGGTATGCATTTTTTTTTTAATTTAATTTTTTGCTTTTTTCTGGGTGGAAACTCACTTCGTGTAATGAAACATTTGATTTAAGTAAGGAGAAATTCTCTTTAAAGCCGCATCATGAATCAGGATGAGTTTTTTTTTATTTTTTTGTTCTCTGGAGACGAGGTGGGTGAGCTGTCGTGCCTCAGAACATTAAGTTGCAATCAAAACTAATTTCTTTGATTCAACAGGTTTCAGTTGAACCGAACGGGTTCTCATGTAATTTTGTTTATGGTCTTGAATGAAACAATTGAATTAAAAGTTTTATGAAATTCAGACGTTTTTTGTTGGTCATTTCAGAAAAGCTGAGAATGTATCCGACGTCCTTGATTTTTCTCTAATGCTATCAAACGGTAACGTCTGTCAAGTTGATTGTTGCTGGTCTGGAAAAGAGAAATTAGTAATAAAGAATGCAGAGGGACAAATGGACCTGCATCCAATCTGTTTTGGTGAAAAAATGTTTTAAAGTTTGTCTTATGAATATTCATTAATTAAATACACAGCATGTACTTAGTAAGGTGCCTTAATCAGTTAATTTTTCAGTCTAATGGACAACAGTTGGCTATTAATAAAGACCTGGGCCACTTGGTTCATTAATTACAGCAAATCAAATTGAAGCGGAGCAGTCCCAGACCGTCCCATTGCCACCACTATGTTGAGGTGATGGGATTTTTTTCCACCTGAAATGCAGTGTTCATTTTACTTCAGATGTAATGGGATACACATCTTTCAAGACGTTTTTTTTCTCTCCTTGTCCACCAAATGTTTTCCCAAAGTATCTTGATGAAGATGGGTTTTTTTTTTTTTTTTTTTGCTAAATGTGAGTCAAAACTTGTTTTTTGGTCATAAATTGTCTCTTGAACTTTTCCACTTTTGCCCTATCTTAGTTTTTTGGCCAGTAGATGTTCTGGGTTCTTGAATTTCTTTACAACAGGACATGATATGTTGCTTTTTGAGATTTTTTAGCCTCCTTCAAGTTGTCAGACTTGGTTCTGTTGAAGTGAATTTCTACAGGTCTGGCAGTGATCACTCAGCCCTGTTGTTGCTAATGAAACTAAACTGCTTAATATTAATCCAATTAATTCATTAACAAAGGGGTGATTTTTCTAGTGGGGCCAGGTTGGTTTGATAACTTTCCTTTTAATAACTACATTTTGTATTAACTCAGATTTTCTTTCTCTCATTGAAATTTGCTGATCTGAAACATTTAAATGTGGGGGGGAAAAGCCAACACAAGAATTCTACTTTTTCACAGCACTGCCTAGTTATTTCCACATGCAGTATAACGATAGTTTATGTTCTAAATGAACAAACCCCATTACTAAACATGAATACTTCTCAGGGCGGTTCCAGGGGGGCAGTGCCCCCTGACAGCAAGCTTGGCCCCCCTGCTAATTCTGAGTCTCAGACATGGAGACAGTTTCATGCTGTCACTGAAATGATAACCAAGAGAAAATATTCTTGTAAAATAATTTTATTTTAAAACTTATTAAAGTTGTTGTGTCCAAAGCAACTAACTGAATTGCTGTTATTGTACACTAAAATTTGAAATAATTTAAAACAAGGTTTGTAGGTTTTTTGTTTTAGAAAGTGTCCCTCTAAAAAAGCAGCTGGCCCTCGTCTAATGTTGGTCTAGAATCTCCACTGAATTATTATAATAATGACATCAATGACAAACGAAACAAAAATAACTTCAAATATGAGCTAGGTTTTTACAATGCATAACATTCACCATCATGGTTTTAATGCTACTCATTTAAATCTTTTATTATTAGATACAAACACTTTAAGCAAAAGCAGCTAAGTTGCAGAAACTGGTAGTTATGTTACAAATATAATACAGCCTTTTTAAACCTCTGTCATTAATGACACACTATAAAATCACCAGCTATGATGCAGTAAGCCATGACTTCTTATGTCTCAGACAGCAGTTCTAAACCTTGGTACTGCCCAGGTATATAGTGAGTTCAGAGCGGTGAATCACCTTCTCTTTAGTTAATTTCTGAGCGTTCTGGGATTCTGACCAATGCGTCCACCACTCTTTGATCTCGGTGGGTCCTGTGGGCCGCCGCTCCCTTATCTGGCTGGGAGGAACTAGAGCATGAGGAGGAGGGTTGAGGTCTTCCCTAGGCAGGAACTTCCTGTTGACGTTCACGTCTGAATTGGATCGTTCCATCAGATTGTTGTTATCGCTAGTCTCTGTGGCAGGTTTTGCACCAGTTTTTAAAGTTTCTGAATCCTTTTGATCAACGTTCAGGCCACCTGAAATATCAAACCCCTGCATTCTGCGCTTAAACTCCTCCAGTTTAGTTTTGCACTCAGCAGCTTTCGCCCTCATCTCAAGAAACTGGCATTGCAGATCCTTCTCATTAAGTTCCTCCGCTTTTAATTCATTGCCCCAGAATTGTATTTGCTCTTCAGCTAACCTCTCCTGAGTTTCCTCTTCAGCTCTCTTGGCCTTCTGCCTTTCCTCCAGCTCAACAATCTGTTTGTCTACGTGTGTTATTTGGGCCTGTAAATCCTGCAAGTACAACAGCTGACTGATGATGGTTTCTCTTAGACTGTTTTTATCATCTTGGGCAGTTGCACAGCTGCTTGAGTCAGATTTGACCTTCTGGGTTTTCTTTGTGTTTTTGTCTCTGGTCTGATTTCCAATGCAACAGGATGTTTGATGGTCCAAGTCTGACTTTAGACTTTTCTCACCTCTAACTTTGCTTCTGCCTCTATGATCTGAGGTCTCTTTCTCAACGGTAAAAGTCAAATCCAAAGAAGCGCGATTCCTTTTGTCCACTTTCTTTTTGCTTTGCTTATCGCTGGCTGTACTGTAGACTTTGCTCTTCCCTAGACTTTCCAGCCATTCCCAAGCCTCCTCCATCAGCGTCAGAGACTTTCTCTTAGATTTCTTGAGGTCCTCCTGCGTCTGCTCAGCTTCTTCTCTCAAACACGACAACGGCGGCAAGCTTTGTCGATGCAGACTTAGTGAGCCACTGCTTCTTCGCATTCTGGCCACTGGATCTTTACGTTTCAGCGGCGGACAGGGCTGGTATCTACCAACTTTAACTCTGTCCATTTCATCCCAAGTAAGGGGTCCGGTGTGTTGTAAGATGAGCTGGACCTCCTTGGACTGTTCCCCGTACTTCTTCAGAGTCTCCAGAGGGTGTTCATCAGGAGTCATACACCTCTCAAAGTCTTTGAATTTCTCCCGTAAGGTGTAACGTCCAGGCTGACCTGAAAAGAGACACGACGACTTGGTTATTAGCAGCTTGTATGAACGGAACGTAGAGCAGCGAATGCACATACCTAGGGCTTGAGCCAGCGCCAGGACCACTTCTTGGCATGTTGTTTCCTCTGTAACTCCGCAGACCATGCGTGGGTTGCCGTTCACAAACACCTTCACTTCCATTTTGCTCAGTGTGCGATCCGTCCCACTGAACGAAGGCTCCTGTCTCTGTTAGAGGAAGTGGTGGAGACGGCTAAATGACCCTCATTAACCATCACTGTAATCTATCGGTCCATCTAGACAACCCACTGTCTGCGTGAGCGTTAGTCTAGTGTTAAGCATTTAAAGACATGTGTTTGGTTTAAAAAAAATACAGAGACATACCTTTCTGTCCTTTCTGCAGAAGCGATGCTCAGACTGGTTTTCTGTCTGTGTGAATGTGCTGGTAGGGAGGAACAGTTTAGCAATTAAGACCTATTAAAATTCCTGAAGACATCGACCACTGGGGACAGTTTATGAACCCACCCATGTTGCATAAAAACACGAAAGGAAAAATCATTATTTAAGGTAGCGTCCAGTTCTTTGTGACAGTTTTTTTTAGTTCAGCCCAAAAACCATAACACTTTTAACCTACTCAGCCTGTTACCTGTTAATGGACGGACATGAAGCTGGTTTTCAGATTAAATCAAACTTTAAAAATGAATGCATTCAGAATCTCTGAACTACTTGTTTTTCTACAACATTTTTAGTTTAGATATTGTTATATGTAAAACAAAAACAGATCATCATATAATTGTTTTACTAGCTTTAGCCAGTTTCAGTTTAGAAAAATAAAATGCAAGTCTGCATAAGATATACATTATTTCCTGCAGGAAAACAAATAAACTGGCGACCTGTTTCAGCTGACTCATAGACAGGAAACAAGGCTCCAATAAAAATCAGGTAATCCAACATGAAAAGGAGCAGAAGAAGCTTTTTACAGTCAGCTCAAGTGTCGAGTAAGAATAAAAACAAAGATAAAGGCTCCGTTTTTGTTCTGAAACAAGACTTCATGGAAAAGCTGGAACTTATTGATGGAGAATATGGATTTTTCACAAGTGCTGGATAAATGTTTTCATCAGATTTATTTAACTTAAATCACAAATAAATCACTAAATGAAAATAATACCAAACATTTCTTTTCGCTGCATCCTTCAATGTGATAAAAAAAAAAACTGTTTAAAACAAATCACAAAAACACTTTAAACTTATAGAACAATGGTTTTTTTTAACACTTTTTGTGAGTTGGCTCTGTTGTGCAGATCTAGTTTATAAACACGTGTCTCGATTTGTGACTTGAGCACAAAGTCCAATAAAATCTGTTGCTTTGAGCTCTGGGTGTTTCTCAGGAAGTGAGATTACGAGTCGGTCAGAACAAATAAACAATCACGTCTGGACTGATGATACACATTCCTCCTTTGACTCATTTAAATGCTCAACGCTGGCTTTTCTTTTTTTGTTATTCTTTTCAGCTGATTTTGGCTGCAATTCAAGTAACTAGTTTATTGTTGCATTTGCACAGTTAAAAAACTATTTTAATACCTCACTTATGAAGTAATTATCCCCCACTTCCAGCATGTTGCACAATACCTGTTTAAGGGTTACTAAAAAAGGCCGAAACATTACCACCACTGTTCAGAATCAACAAGCTGAAAACCAGATCAGAAATACCCAGAGTTTATATTAAATGTTTATCTGTCGATGGAATGAGAGGGATATGACTAATACACTGCAAAAACAGATTTCTAAGAAAGTAGATAAGTCTTGTTTTTAGACGTTTTTACTTATTTTTGTCTGAAAAGTAAATATATTCTTACAACCCTACTTGAAATAAGCAAAATCTTCTTAAATATGCTCCAATTTTAGATTTCTGCTAAAAGAGCTGCCAATGGGGAAAGCAAAAGTTGTTTCTTAGAACTAGCAAATTATTCTAAGAAGAAAAAAAAAAGTGCTATTTTTAAGGAATCTAGCCAAGCAACTTTTGTTTTCCCCATTGGCAGATTTTTTAAATTTTATTTGTGCTCAAATCTAGAAAATTTGACCATATTTGGCTTATTTCGAGCATGGCTGTAAGAATGTATTTTCTTTTCGGACAAAAATAAGTCAAAATGTCTAAAAAAATAAGGCAAATCAGTTTTTGCAGTGTAGACAAAATGAACATTGATTTGAAAATAGTTGCAAAAATGATAAAGAGAGTCATAAATTGAATCAAAGTACATCTTCAATCCCCTTTGAAGGTTAAAAAGATTGTTAAGTGAAAAATGTAACGGTTTTTTGAAAGTGCACGTTTGTCCTTAATTGGCTCAAAAGGGTAGTGAATAAAGTGATGCTTTCAGGTTAAAGACAGGAATCAAATCAACTAAACCTGAACCATGACCTGAGAGTTGCATCACCCTCCATCATCGTCGTCTATTCTGCATCATCTGTGATTAATTTATTGATCAGGGAAAGTATTATTCACAGGCTCAGCTAAAGAAATGAAAATTATGTTTTTAAATGAGTTCTTGGTTGTTATATGCTGACTCAACTATGGTTCAATCCTTGATTATAGGAGCCTTTCTATGCCTGAATGATTCAAAAGTCAGAAAATCAGCCAAAGATAAATAGAAAATAATTCAAGTTTGGCTTAAAACTTAAAACTTTAGCAAAAAAGAAAAAAACTCATGAAAATTCAAAAATTTGTAGGCTGGACTAAACCCCAAAACTATCCCGACCACAACCCTGTCTCATCCTAACAGGAGACCTGAAGCTTTTCCTGCCAAATCACATGACTTCTAATTTAAATTGACAAATGACTTATCATATGACAATCTCACATGATCCTTGAAACAGATAAAAAACTATGAAATGAAGGAAATCAGAAGAAACCTCTGCAGCGACTTCCTGAGCAGCAGCAGGAGGAGGACAGGTGCTGTAATCTAGTAGCGTCTGTCAGTACAGCCAGTGGAGTAATGTGAGACGGGCGAACTTGGACTCGACTTCTGCTTCATGTAAACCTCAAGTCCAGTTGGTCCAAACGTCTCAAGTTCATGGCCGAGAACAGTCTGCTCTCATCCGCCAGAGAGAAACAAAACTTACTGAGAACTTAGAATTTATGTCGCCCAGAGCTCAAGTTACTTAAATAATTTATCTTCACATTCATGTGGAAATATAATATAACATAGGGGGAAAGGTTTAGTCAAGTAACAGGAAATGTCCATAATGAATTGAGATTTTTGCTTTTAAATAAGATGATTCTATTTTTAAAGTAATTATTATGTTTTTTAATGAATGTCCATAAAAATAGAATACATAAAGCAGGAGGAAAAATAGTGTTAAAAGCATAAAAATGGATTATTTAAATATATAAATGCAATATGAGTCAAATCTGGACGTTACCAGAAAAGTTTAAATATTTTAAACCTGTTCAAAACGAATGGTTTATCTTAATGATGTCACTCATCACAGGTTATAAAAGTTGAAATACGTCAGGTATTCCAGTTTTTTTTAGTGTTTTAATGACCTGATCTCTTTCACTAGTTACACAGGAGGAACTCTGACATTTAATACAGTATTTCCTAAAAATAGATGTCCAGTTAGGTGTCCTGAAGCAGAACATTCAGGAAGAAACCACAGTAAATCTGATACCAAAGACTCACTTTCACAAGCATCTTTTGGTATCTGAGCACACAGATAGGTTGGGTTTTGTTTTGTCATGGTTGTGAAAAAAAGACAACAAAACCCTGAATGTAAAGTTTTCTGTTCTTTTCTTTTTTGCTCTATCTCAGCTGAGAAGGAATGTATGGAAGCCCATTTCCGCCATTTTGAAAAAATATTTTTGATACTTATCTCATAATTATGAGATAATAAGTCATAATAATGAGATGCTAAGTCATAATAATGAGATACGAAGTCATAATAATGAGATACTATCTCATAATTATGAGATACTAAGTCATAATAATGAGATACTATCTCATAATTTTGACTTAGTATCTCATAATTATGAGATAGTATCTCATTATTATGACTTAGTATCTCATAATTATGAGATACTAAGTCATAATAATGAGATACTAAGTCATAATTATGAGATACTAAGTCATAATAATGAGATACTATCTCATAATTATGAGATACTAAGTCATAATAATGAGATACTAAGTCATAATTATGAGATACTAAGTCATAATTATGAGATACTAAGTCATAATAATGAGATACTATCTCATAATTTTGACTTAGTATCTCATAATTATGAGATAGTATCTCATTATTATGACTTAGTATCTCATAATTATGACTTAGTATCTCATTATTATGAGATAACTATCAAAAATATTTTTCAAAATGGCGGAAATGGGCTTCCATAGAAATGTTTGTTCTGGCCAGAGTCAATTTTTTAATTTTCTCTAAATATGAAGCCCAAAATAATACAAACAGACAGAATAAAACCAATACAGTTTGTTTTTAGAATTAACTACTAAAATGATAATAGCATAAAGGGTTAGACAATAAAGGTGTTTTACCCGTCATTAAAAAATAGTGTTTTAAATAATATTTTATTGATTTATTCTTTATTCATCCCCTTAGGGAAACAGTTTTTCTGCTTTTGACCTCATTTTGTTTATAACAGGGCTCTCTATAGATCATAAATGCAAGTCACAAGGACCATGACTAAGCATTTGGATTATCGTCAAAAATTTAATTTTTTGTCACTCATTTCAGAAAGTGACCCTATTATATAGGGAATATTATATAGATTCATTACAGATAGAGACATTTTTCAAACCTTTATTTTTTTGTTGTTGTAATTTTGATGATTATGAATGAATTTTGATGATTCACTGCTTGTGAAGTGAAGCTCCCCCAAGTTGGATTTTGCGCTCCAGGCTGCGGTGGAGCTCCTTTTCCCTCCACTCAACTTTCTATGAATATGTTTAGATACAGAACTCCGTGAAGGACCAGCTTCTGTAGCGATGACCTTATGTGGCTTCCCCTCCTTGTGGAGGGAGTCAGTGACTGTCATCAAGTCAGTCCTGTGCAGCGACTGACCCAGACTGAGGGATCGTTTACGGCTCAGGAAACCCTTTCAGGCATTTTGAGTTAATCAGCTGAGTAAGGTGTGACTCCACACATTTCCAGTATTGAACTTGTTCACAAAATTCACATTTTTTGAGTCTAAATTTTGAGTTTTTATTATTTGTAAGCCATAATCATCCAAATTAGAATAAATAAAAGCTTAAAAAATTTCACTAAATGTGTAATGACTATTTATGAGTCACTTTCTAAAGTCACCTTTCATGATATTACATTTTGCTGTACCTGTATTCACCTTTCTTCCTTCAAGCAGAAGATTGAGCCTCAAAGCCAAACAACAAACGAGCCTGAGTAACACATGCTGGCTGTTAATTGATAAATAAATGAATCTAAACTCTTTTTTTAATTAATCTTAAATGAGATGATCTTTAGTCTGTGTGTCTCATCACAGATTTAATGTCCCAGGTGAATGTTTGTTTTATTATTCTGATTGTTTAGGTTCTAATTATAGGACAGATGTTAGAATTTAACAGTAGGATGAAAAATTTGATAAATTTACCAAAAATCATTATAACCTGTTAACCAACATATCTTGAACTTTTGCAGATCTTCTCCGCTGTTTGGTTTATTGATCAAATTAAGATTTTTTTTCACATTTTCAAGTCAGCCAAATCTTTTTTTTTTTTGCATCCCATTCTTGTTTTTCCACAAAATAACTGTCACTAAGTTCTGAAAACAAGACAGAAAGTCAGCGTTTCAAAGTTGATTACAACTAGTGGAGCTGATTGGATCGTCTATAAACCTTAGACACACGTACCCACCTCTTTGTCTAAACATTATGCCTGTCAGAGAGCCCTGAGGGCACAGAGACTACTCAAAATAGACCTGGACACATATCAGGTCCCCGTTACATCAAGGCACGTTCATGTGGGCACAGCATGTTCCGGTTACACGTGAGGCCGAGGCATCTTAATACTGTGAGCACTGACACTGGGCTCCACACTACACTGGTCCAGTACCTGACCACAGCGGACCAGTCCTCAGGAGGCGTTTCACTGGGACATCATCAGCATGCCTAAAGTCGCCGTACAAGGTGAGTTTTGGCAGAGTGACTCTAATGTGTGTGACAGCAATAAAAGGTCTGTTGATGGTGGTTTTTTTTTTACAGGTTTGTTTGAGACAAATGCTTAATTATAATGCTAAAAAATATAAAAAGTATTTATTACAAAAAGTATTTGTTTTTCTATTTGTTTTTTTCTGGCTAATGTAAAAAAGAGTATTTTTTCACATAGTTTATTCCCATTTGTTTAGCAAAGTCACCCTAAATGTGTCTCTTTAAGGTAAAGTACTTTATAGCAGGCTCACTGGCTTTAGAGGCATACAGTTCTATGATAAAGTTTGAATCCATGTGCCAGTTTGATCACAGTTTTGAATTTTTATCACCATTTCTTTAGTCAAATACCAGTCTGGGTGTTTCCTGTAAGCAGTCAGAGTGAAATGATAAAACCTTAACAGCCTCTGCTGGAGCAGAATTTAGAAACTGATTAAGTATCAGCTGTGGCAATGCCAAGAGAAGATGCATGATAGATGTGACTCAGTCCAGTCTCCAGTGACAAGAGTGATATCAGAGTGGATCATCTTTATGCTTATAAAGCATCTGCTGCATTCAAAGCTTTAGAGTTTATTTTATTGGAAGTGATGTTGCTAATTATAGGTTTGTCTTTAACAGGCATAAGGCAAATAGTCATATAATGCTGTTTTTTAAAGGGTGAGAAATAGAAACGTGAACGTTAAATCATCAGCGATACGACTATTCTACGACTCATTGATCTGCAGGAGTTGGTGTAAACTGACCAAACAAAATACTACTACTACTAATATTACTACTACTAATTTGTTTAGGAGGGAGGTAGAGGAGTTTGCTGATTGGTGACGGCACATAACCTGAGCTTCTATGTGTCAAAGACAAAAAGAGATGGTGGCAGACTTCAGAAGATGAGCTGACACCCTTCCTCCCCTCATCACTGGAGGAGAGGAGATGCTGAAATCAGCTTAATAGGCCTGGACATGACTTCTGTCCTTACATAAACTACTAACACAGCCAGATCCTTAAAAATGGTTCTATTTCATGAGCATGACCTGTCTTAGTGCAGCTGTTTTTCTTACTGGACAGCATCCTGACATCTTCCATAACAGTGGGAACATCTCAGGAAGGAGCTGTGAAAAGTGTTTAGCTCTGCAATAAAACAGCAACCGTTCTCCTCTAGAATAATTTTATATGTAGAACCAAGAACTTAGTAAACTATTCACCCTCCTTCCTTCAGGCAGAGGATTGAGCAGAATCAAAGCCTGGAAAACAAGCTGTCCTCTGCATGTTGGTACTACAATGTGATTTCAGGTGTCTGTTAATGACTTTGGTGTTTTTATATATTCAGTCTGACCTGAGTAGCACATTTCATGCAGTTAAATGATAATAATGAATCTGAATCTGAGTATACCTTCATGTGTACGTAGTGAAAAAGGACACAATTTTCTGATTTGAATTCCTTTGCTCAAATCATCTTGATGAATTTGCAAAAAAAATAAAGCAGATTGAACAAAAAAAAAAAAAAAAAAACCCATCCAGACTGGTTTGAACATTAAAAAATGACCACCGTGAGTCAAAGAAGTTCCCAAATTCAGAATTAAATTAAGAAACCGACAAAAATAAAGACAAAAAGGTTTGCAGAAGCAAGAAAATCCAGAAATAAAAAGTAAAATTTCAAAAGCTGAAATTAAACTAGACAAGTCTCAATAAATTGCAATGAGGATCTAATAAAAAAGGAAGGAGAAAGTGATCACTGATGTGGATTATTCTTTAATGATGGCACAAAAGGTTCTGAGGACATCTAGAGGTAAAGATGTGTAACAGAGGAACCATGAACAGATGCACAAATCAAGAACTTCATATATAAATATATCCCTGCAAGTGCTGTGGAAACGTATTAATTAATGGAAATGATAGAGTTGATATTTGATTCAACATGTTGCAACCTCAATTTTTAAACCCATATGTAATTTAAAAATGTTAAATTATCATCACAGGATGAGACTCATTTCTAGTATGTATTTTAAATCTCATATCAGACTAAACATGATCATCATCGTGTATTTCTACACTGCTGTGGTTATTTTTTTTTACAATTAAAAGAACAATTTCTATTATATTTTATACAAAATACTTTTTGTATAGAGCCACACATTTAACTTGATTCAATTTAGTGACTTTAAAAAAAAATGGCTGTACATTACAAACATGATAAATGATTATGTAGTTATATACAAAAATTTGTACTTCTCTTTACGTAGAAAGAGTAAAACATAATAGGTTTCCCAGTGAGATACATAAAAACCACATGAAGTAGTTATTGAAATAACCTTACAGGACTAGACTTATGATGTATCAAGCTTTTTGTTTCTAGCTTGTTCTATGGTATTGTCATGTTGTAATGTCTTAAAATGTAATGATTTCCAATAAATGTGCAAAAACTACTTCCTGCTTTTACAGAAATGTCACAAAAAAAAAAAAATCAGTGGATTTGGAGTGAAATTACTCAGAAAGTTACATAAAGAAGGTGGGAGTGAGCTAACAAGCTATTAGCTTGATTGCTGTATTTAAAAAAACACTTTTTTTGAAAATTTGAGTGGATTTTATCCAATGTTGGTGCTTAAATGATGGAAAGCAACGTCCTTATATTATTAGTGATGTTCTGATGTGTAAACTTAATGCATTTATTACAAAAAAAGAAAAGAAAACTGCCAAAACTATTCACTAATATTGTCAGCTAAAATAGAAATAATACTCAGATTCATGTTGTTCGTGGTCACAGATACAAGGAGCCTTTTCAAAGTGGCCAAAGACTAACATGCGGCTCAGAGCTGCAGGCTGCAGACCCCTGACTTATGTCCCTTTTTTGTCCATCTCATAATAAACTGCTGTGATTACGGTCACATCTATTATTACATTTTCTAACCGTGTGTTTCTAACAGTCTCTTTTGTGATTTTATTCTGGGCTGTGCTCCTTTCCTGATGGACACAATTAGGTGAAAGTAAGTATGGAGTTTGAGAAGTGAAGCCTGCTGCTACTGTGAATTCCACTTTGGATAAAGTTATGTTTGAGTTCCCTGCCTTAAAATAGGAGCATGTAATGAGTTTAGGAAGTGTGTAAATCTACAGCAGGCTGTGTCAGAGAGCTGTCTATAACTCTTGACCCTCTTTTCTAAACATTTTTGCTCAATAAAAGTGATTTTTATTGGGCTGAATGGATGCAAACTAAGATGAATGAAAGAAAACAGGGTTTGGAGTTATGCATTAAAGACTGTCAGTCTTCATATCTCCTCTGTGTGTGCTCAACTTTGCAGCTCATGCTTCAGGTCAAAGCTGCAGTTTAGTTGTGGCTGAAACAGTCTTTGGTCCTGTTTTGGGAACATGTGCTGGAAGAACTTCATGTCTAGTTCAGTTTTGGCTGTTCATTTTGATTAGCTGTCCACATATCCTGGATGTGGCTCAGCTAGTGAAGTTCAGTCCTGCATGGTGTGTGATGGATGCTGCATCCCTGTTATTAAAAATGACAAAGCCTTTTGGCGTGCCTGACAGAGACCGATGACAAGATAAGGGCCTTCGCTGAGAAGGTCTTTGCATCGGAGACCAAAGATGAAAACGTCCGAGATGAAATCTCCATGTTTGATGTGGCTGAGGACTGCCCCATCCTTCATCAGGAGCTGGCCCACCATCTACACGCTGATGATGATGCAGAGAAACGGTCAGATGGAAAACGATGATGTCACTTTGCTTCATTAATTAAAGAATGACAGTAACATTTGTGAGATGTTCACACTTCACCTCTGATCAACAGTAAGAGGCTTCAGCGTTTCCACGCTGTGGCCGTTCCTGCAGCTGGTCCTCAGGTAGCTGCTGGACATGTGGTGTCAGCGGAAGTGGACACGCCCACCTACCTGGAAGTTCCTGAATTCCAGAGAGTGGCCATCATTGGAGACTATGCTGCTGGGGTAAGGCTGGTCATTCTTTAGGACTGAAGACATGGAAGCCTGTAACTGCTCAGTGCTGACCTCTGCTGGTTTAGGTTTCTCATGTTGAGTTCAGAGCGCATCCATTTTTTGATGATGGATTTGACTAAACTCCAGGGGATGTTCAGGGCCTTAGAAATTAATTTGTATCCATCCCCTGACTTGTGCTTTTTAAAAACCTTTTCTTTGATTTGATTGGAGGTTCTTTTGTCTTCATGCTGTAATGGTAGAATTACTGTCTGATTATGATTAACCAGTAAATGGACCTTCTAGACAGAGGTGTCTTTATACATCACTTGATACTGCACTCAGGTGATCTAATTGTGAGACTAATAGCAACAATTGGCTATATATATAGCAATTAATAACATTCTCCATCACATAAATGAGCCTATTTGTCTTTTTTTAAGGTGTTTAACCTCTTGCATCTTCTACCAGACCTTTGCATGAATTCACATTTTTAGATCGTTTATGCAGATATTTTGAAAGTAGTTTTATCCTCATTTTTTGGAATCCAAATCAGGTGACGATGGATGACTTTGAGCTGGCGTGTAAAGGTCTGTACCGAGCCCTGACCATCAGGGAGAAGTACATGAGGCTGGCCTACCAGCGCTTCCCAAGAACAGCCTCCCAGTTCATGCGTCAAATGGAGGGAGAGTGCTTCAAAACTGAAGATCAGGTGCAGCCAGGTGAGAGGATGAGCAGGGTGACCAAACACAGACAAAAACAAGATCTATCCTGTGTCTTAAATGTTTTACTCACAAATCTTCGCTGAATCTTTGATTCCTCAGTTTTCACTCCTCCTCCAAAGGCTGGGGAGGACCCTTTTGACACCACTGATATGCCTAAGAATCTGGGCTACGTGGCGCGGATGAAGGATGGTCTTATGTATGTTTACAATGATGCTGCAGCTGCTGACAAACACCAGCCCAAAGACCTGCCCCACCCAGACTACGACACCTTCATCGACGACATGAACTTCCTCATCGCTCTCATTGCACAGGGCCCAACGTGAGTCTCTTTTAAAAACACCCCAACACAAAGTTATATGTTAGAAATGTAAAGTTTTGTGTTTAGTTTAGCTTACTTATTCTGGACATTCAAAATGAAAATAAAGGCTGAATACAAATATATAGCATTTCAATTAGTAAAGCAAACATTTACACATACTTTGGCGTCATTTCCCATATATATTTATGGAAACAGCAGCATGTTTCATATTTGCCGCCTCAGAATGCGTCACATGCTTTGTTTTGCAGTAAGACGTACACTCACCGTCGTCTGAAGTTCCTCATGTCCAAGTTTAACGTGCACGAGATGCTGAATGAGATGGAGGAGATGAAGGAGCTGAAAGTTAACCCTCACAGGGATTTCTACAACTGCAGGAAGGTAGGGAGGAAAAACAGCATATTCTCCATGTGCCATTAGATCATGACACCATGTATGGGCTTGAATTTTAAATTTCTTACTAGTTTTTTAGAAATTGTTTTTTTTTCTTCTTAGAATCATTCTACTGTTCTCCCTTGTTTCTGCGTGTTAAACTAAAGCTTCTCTGATGTCACAGGTGGACACTCACATCCACGCTGCCGCCTGCATGAACCAGAAGCACCTGCTGCGCTTCATCAAGAAGTCTTACCGCGTGGACGCAGACCGAGTTGTGCACAAACTCAAAGGGAAGGAGGTCACCATGAGAGAGCTGTTTGAGTCCCTCAACCTGCATCCCTACAACCTCACTGTGGACTCTCTGGATGTGCACGCTGTATGTAGAAACACATCAATGGGGTCAGATGAAGCTACATTGAAGGAGTGATCTTGAGCATTTGTTAGCGAATGCATGAGAGTTGAAGGTTTATTTGGCAGTCAGTGATTACAATTGTCTTATTTTATTTTTTTTACAAACTGAACATGCCTCTCTTAATGTTCTGGATCCAAATCAGTTTTTCTTTGTCTTTGTTGTTTTTCTGAAGGGCAGACAAACCTTCCAGCGTTTCGATAAGTTCAATGCCAAGTACAACCCTGTGGGAGCCAGCGAGCTGCGTGACCTGTACATGAAGACAGAAAACCACATCAACGGAGAATATTTTGCCACCATCATCAAGGTCCATTTCTTCACATTTCATTTCTAGAAAATCTCTGAGACTGAAAGAAACCGTAACCTAAATGCACCATTTGTTATTTTGTATTCAGGAGACAAAAGTGCAAAGTAAAATTTAATTTCTTGACACCTGGGAGATGTCTTGTTAGAAAACGGACAACCAGAACTTTTTAAAAAACTTGTTTTCATCACTTTTATGTGACATTTTTCACACCAGGAAGTAGCCAGTGACCTGGAGGATGCCAAGTACCAGTATGCTGAGCCTCGTCTGTCTATCTATGGATCTAATCCAAACGAATGGACCAAACTCTCCAGCTGGTTCGTCAAGCACAGAGTCTTCTCCCCCAACCTCAAATGGATGATTCAAGTTCCCAGGATCTAGTAGGTTTTCATGAATTACTCAAAGTACTGCTTGATATCAGTCTCTCACACTTTAGAATATTCAATTAGAAATCTATTTATAAGCTCTTCAAAGCATCTTCAAAAGTCCCAAATGTTGTCTGGAGTTTCAAGTTGATTTATTACTTTTCTATTTCAGTGACATCTTCAGAGGCAGGAACTTTGTGCCACACTTTGGAAAGATGTTGGAGAACATTTTCCTCCCCGCGTTCCAGGCCACAATCGACCCGGAGTCCCACCCAGAACTCAGCATCTTCCTCAAGCATGTGAGTCAGGGAGAAACCACAACAAACAAAACTGAATCTGACCTCAGACAAGAATTTATTTCCAGAATATTTTGGTGACCATGAGTTGAACAACAGGCCTGCCCACACTCAGAACAAAGAAATGAACAGTGTGCCATGAACGTTGCATGAATATGGTTTTAGACTGCAGGAAATGATTTTCTTTAGTTACTGAAGTTTTCAATTATACCAGAAGAAGACAAAATACTAAATCCATCATAAAGTCAGCTGTTTTCCTTGTGTTTTTTTTTTTGTAGGTGACAGGATTTGACAGTGTGGACGATGAGTCCAAACACAGCGGTCACATGTTCTCCACCAAAAGCCCTAAACCAGAGGAGTGGGACATCGCCAAGAACCCCTCCTACACCTACTATATCTATTACATGTACGCCAACATCGCCGTTCTCAACCAGCTGCGTAGGTGAGTCGCTTTTTCTTTGTTTACATGTTGCAATTATATGTTTTCTTATACTTCCTAAGCTCGTTTGTCTTCAGTTTTTCTAAGAGGATGTCCCTTTAAGTTGAATAAAACTTTTTTTGTTGCTTTTCAGCCAAAGGGGACTGAACACTTTCATGTTCAGGCCCCACTGTGGTGAAGCTGGAGCCGTCACACACTTACTGGCTGCCTTCATGACTGCTGACAACATCTCTCACGGCCTCAACCTCAAGAAGGTCAGTACGGATGCAGCGTCGTGTGAAATAACACTTCTCAGCTCTTTCAACGACAAACACACCCAAGCAACACTCAGATGTCTGTAATAGAAACACAAATTATGTCATAACCACTAAAACATGCAGTAAAATGATGGTCAATGGGAATAAAACGGATGAAAACTCATAGCTGAAAAATGCATGAGCTGTTATTCTTAAAAAAGGCTCTTATCTTATCTGAGAGCACAAAAGTTGGAGTTTCTGGGTGGTTTTTCTTTTGAATTTAGGCCTCAAAACTGACCTTAGAATTACCTTGGAAAACCCTGAATTACATGAAAACGTAGGACGTGATTAGACATGTTTCTTAATCCTTTAGGGCATGAGATCATATTTGAGCATTGTGCTAAAACATATGACTTGCAGCATAAACCTAAAATATTTACAAAAGGAAAAACAAAAAAATGTAAAGAAAGTAAGAACAAAGAATTTTTTTTAAGTTAAAAAGTACAAATGTTTGAAAAGCAGACTAAATAATAAAAGTGAAATTAAAAGCTTAGAAAAATAAAAACAACAAAAATTTTAAAGCTAAAAGAAAAAAAAATCTAAAGTTAATAAGTAAAAAAAGATTGAGAGAATTTTTTTAGTACAAGAAATGTAAATGTTAAAAATTATAGATGTTTAAAAAGTTAATGAAGTACATTTAAAAAGTTTTAAAACTAATTAAAAGAAAAGAAATTCAACAGAAACGTAAAACTAAAAATGTTTTCGAAAAGTAAATTACTAGGTAATATAAAAAAATATATATAAAAGTTTAAATATAGAATAATAATAAAAGAAAAAAGTGAAAAAATGACCTTTTAATGACCCCATTAACACTCTATGGTTGAAGTTAAAACTTTACAAGAATTTCATTGACGTGCCGTTTAAAGGGTTAAAGATTCACTATGACTGATGTAGTTGGTAATGTCACTCAGGTTGGATATTTATAGTCTTCTTTAATGCATTACATTTTCTTCTTCTGCTGTTTGTTAAAGCGCCGTCTCATCACCTGATCCTGTAAACTCACCTGTCAATCTTTCCCAACCAGAGCCCTGTCCTGCAGTACTTATACTTCTTGACCCAGCTCCCCATCGCCATGTCTCCTCTCAGCAACAACAGCCTGTTTCTAGAATACGCCAAGAACCCCCTGCTGGAGTTCCACCAGAAAGGCTTGGTGGTGTCTCTGTCCACTGACGACCCCATGCAGTTCCACTACACCAAGGTCTGGGAGTGTGGAAAGACCACACAATAACACATTCTTTGTTCTTTATAATGGCTATTGTGTGGATGTGTAGATGTTTGGGTTTCAGTGTTTGAGGTCAGATGTTAGACTTTGTATTTTTGTTTTATATTCTCTCTCCAACATAAGCAAAACTGGAAACACAATGAGTGAATATGCATTTTACTTTTACTGCACATAAATCATGCAAATATACAGTAGATGTTTGCAGATTGAATTGATTTGCATGTGCACATACAGTAGCTTCATGCATCTTGATGTTTGTGTTCACAGGAACCACTAATGGAGGAGTATGCTATTGCAGCTCAGGTCTTCAAGCTGAGTACTTGTGATATGTGTGAGATTGCCAGAAACAGTGTGCTGCAGAGCGGCTTGTCTCATGAGGTGACAAACAGTTCATGTCATCATGTTTCTTCCCTCAAAAATTAAATAACCTTTATGCTCATTTGATACCCACTAATTCACCTTCCTGTTAATTATAAGACATACTGTTTCTCATTCTTGACTTTTGGGTTTCCCAGGAGAAGAGTCACTTCCTGGGTTCAGATTACCTAAAGGAAGGTCCAGAGGGCAACGACATCCGTAAGACCAACGTGGCTCAGATCAGAATGGCGTATCGCTTTGAGACGCTGTGCTATGAGCTCAACCTCATCAAGGAAGGGTTGAAGACCGAGTAAACACACCCAACCTAACAGGATGTAGAAAGGCTTCTACATCTGGGTTTCACAGCAACTCTTAGACAAAGAAGAAAACCTTCTAACAAACTGGTGTTCTCTCTTTTTAGGAGGAATAAATGTTGTGATGATTGGATCTGATGTAAATCATGTGAACATTACCTTTAAGTGACTTACATTATGTCCATTGCTGAAGGAGAAACATCATGTTTAAGAATGAATGGAAATAAACCTTAAAACATCAGGTATCTTTTTTGTTGTTTTTAACTTGTCTATATAATATTTGATCTATTACCGTACTATAAAACAAGTCACCAAACAAAATAATGTAATATTGTATTAATTTAATTTGAGTGCTGTTGTTCCATTCTGATTTCTCTTGAGGTCAGTGTTTTCATTCTTTGTATCTAAAACACAAGAAGAATAAAACATATGTTTAGTAACTAATAAATTTAAACCCAGTAACAGTACATTAATGTATTAAGTAACTAATAAATTTAAACCCAGTATTATAGTGCATTAATGTATTCACGTGTGGTCGCGCAGGTGCAGGAATACAGAAATTTCCCAGGATACGTGAAGACAGCAGTATTTATTCACCGTTGACAGCTGCAAGAGTTGATGCGGTGACGTCTTCCCTTTTGGAGGAACCAACCAAACTTTCTCACTGCTCAAAACTCAAATCAAGTTACCTAAAAATACGCAGAGTCAAAACAGGAAGTAACAAGAGTAAAATCATAAGCTTTGGTTCAGGTAGAAGAGTTCTGGCTCCACGAAAGTCTAGATTCATTCTTAAAAGTAAAAAAAAAACAAAACAAAACATTAATTATATTGTAGGGTACTTGCATACATATCATTGAATTAGAGTGAGACTGATGCTTCATCTGACCGAAATGAGTAAAAATTAAATAAAAAGAGAAGGTATTAAACGTTTCCTCATCCGATGCTTGGTTTGCATGCATCCCACACATTATTCTCAGCTAAACTGAATAAATTTTGTTTTTCTTTGACATTTTATTTATTGACATTTATTATTATTTTATTATTTGAATAATTATTTAGCAAGCACCACACAAAAATGTATTTAGTATAATATTAGTAGATATACATTTTATACTAAAGTTTACTAAACTTTTTGGAAATGAACATTTCTAGTTTTTCTTATAAACATATGTCCAGTTAGGAGTTATGACTCATTTGGATTTATTTTGAAAGCAATAACCGGAAGTATACGTACTTCCTGCCTAGCTTAACCGTGATTGTCCAGCGCGAGGACGAGGAGTGATCTGTATTATTTGCATTTTTCCTGCTCTGCCGCCGCGTTTTTAAGGAAAAGGTTATTGTTGCTCGCGGGTATCTGCATAAGCGAGGCGTGTTTATGTCTCCCAAACGTTCTATTTGTTTAAGGAAAAGTTTCCAGACACTTTTTTGTTGTCTGGTTCCCCACGCCAGCGTTAGCCTGATTCAGGCTTGCCACCTCCTCAGACACGATGAGACCGAATGGATTTTATTTGTTTGACATTTTTTCGGGAGGAAAACTTAAGGAGAACATAAAGTTTTGCTGGTCATTATGAACTACACTGGTAAGTACCGTGATTTGTGAGTGGACATATACCAATGTGTTGTTTTTTAGGTTTTAAATTCGTCTAATCCGTTTTTTAAATTAGCTAAAGATTCAATTTTTTTTACGTACTATGACGTGATTCTACTACATTTCTTCTTCTACGTTACTAAAACCAACAACATTTTAAACAGTTTGAAAGCTGCTTCAAACACATGCTTCAATAATAATTTTTGCCCAAATTAATCCAGCAAATTAAACAGCTTTTGGCTCCAAAATAGGTTTTTAACTAAGATTAATTTTCAGTAGACAGTTGGGCTTTTATTCCAAAGCTTTATGTAAATAATGTGCGTTAATGAGTAACCGACTACATCCCCAATGTGCATTCATGTTATGGTTGAATTACTAATTATGCATGAGGTTTTTTTTTTTTTTTAACATTCTTTCTGCCTGTAATTATGAAATACATTGGAACCAAGTGACCCTAATGATTCAGCTGTCATTTTAAATAGGTCTTTAGTAGAGTCCTCAGAAGCTGTCCTGGATCAGAAGTTCCAAGACACTTTATCTTGGTTTATCCTTTTATCCTGGCGTGTAGCAAACCAGCAGTTGTCTGATTACAGCATTAACTGTCACTGTTGATGAAAAGCTACAGTCTTTACAAGGTATCACCTGAAGCATGTTCTGTCATGCTGCACATCCCAGAGAGGGCGTGTTTTGGTGGTTTTGAAGGTGCAATTACGTTTAATTTACTTGCCAAGTGATGACTGTTAGTTCATGGATTCATGGTTTCTGCTAGGGGAGTTGATGAGCAGCTTTCTGCAGACCTCACATTTTCAGAAACGCCAGCAAAATCTCTTTTTCACTTGCATAATTTGATCAAATAACATCACAGCTCTCTGAAAACTGACAGACAAAAACAGCTTTTGATTTAACTGCCTGAAATAGAAAAAAGGTTGTTTTGCAAATGTTACTGTGACTAGTTAGTGGCCTGTATATTTCTGGGTTTATTGTATTTTAAAGGTTTGATTACCATCACAGAGTTTGAATCTAGATGATCTAAACATAGCTTACAACTTTGCGCACATCTCCCTGAACCATAATTATGGACAGGCTGCTGATCCGTTTTTCCTGCAGCTCAGGAAACTCAACTCATGCCTTCCTGTACAACATACCGCAGGCAGACACACAACACAAGTGGGTCAGTTTGGGAGATGCATTGTCATCTCTGAGGTCTGGCAATGATGGGGCAGCATTCCAGTGCAGACATACGTTACATTTGGGTCAAAATAAAGAATCACTTTCAAGAGAAACTGACTGTCTCTTATTAAAGTTTTTTCCACAACCCTACTCTTGTTCAGATCTGCAGGAATGCAGCTCGGAGAGTTATTATGATCATGAGCTGTGCCGTGGAATTTTACTATGTCTCTCCCCTTCTCCAGATACTCTTAACCTCCTAATGTGCAACGTGTCCTAATGGTTTGGTTCCAGCTAGAGAAGCCTTTCTGCAAGAGTATGCAGCAGTAACATTGATGTTGACTCCAGGAATATGAGTCAAGGTGGATTCCTCACAAAACTTTCTTTCATGTTGATCTTTGATTAAATTTACCTTTTTTTGTATGTTTGTCACATTGGAATGTTTCAGATCATAAATCAAATTTAAATATCAGACAAACACAACACAAGTAAACACACAGTGCAGTTTTCAAATGATGATTTCATTTATTAATAGGAAAGAAGCTATCCAGTTCAACCTGACCTAATGTGGAAAAAGTAATTGCCCCCTTGTTATATCATTAATTAATTGTGATTCACCACATTATTTGGAAAGCTGAGTTTAGTTCAACTTGCCACACCCAGGCCTGATTACTGCCAGACCTGTAGAAATAAGAAATCACTTCAGTAGAACCTGTCTGACAACATAAAGTAGGCTAAAAGGCATCAAAAAGCAACACATCATGCCCTGTTCTAAAGATATTCAAGAACAAAGGAACCCAGAACAACATTTAAAGCACTGCAGGTCTCGCTTGGTTAAAGTTAAGGTCAGAGGTCATGAGTCAGCTATAAGAAAGAGACGGGATAAAAATGGCATCCATGAGAGAGTTCCAGGCCAAAACCTCTCCTGACCAAAAACAACACAAAGGCTCGTCTCACATTTGCAAAAGTCATCTTGGAGATTTCCAGAAGTTTGGACTGCCAAGACAAAATGTAATAACTTTCTGGAAGGTTTGTGTCTCATTCCATCTGCAGCAAATCTAACACTGTATTTCAGAAAAGCATCATCATACCAACAGACAGACATGGTGGTGGTAGTGCGATGGTCTGACTGTGGGGCTACTTTTCTGCTTCAGGATCTGGATGACGTGCCATAATTAATGGAACCATGAATTCAGCTGTCTACCAGAAAATCCTGAAGGAAAATTTCTGACCTTTGACCTTAAACAGTCCATTCATTTAGGAAAACTCTATAATAAATTTAACATAATTTTATTTCCACATAACTTTGCACCACATTTCTCACACTTACTGACTCACACAAAGTAATGTTTTAAACATTTTTTACTCTACAAACATCTCGGATAGATTTACATGACATGGTAACAAAGTTTCATATTTAATTTCAATTTTGCGAATGTCGTGCACAAAAAATGTATTGACTCTGATTTGAGGCCATAGTATTCAGTTCTGTGAAAGACAGCTTTGTTAGGGGCTTAAATTAGATGCAGGGCTTTGTTGTAGTACTGGTATTTTGTGTTTGGCCTGAAATAGTTTTAGATAAAAGTAATGCAGAATTCCCCTCGAGCTAAAGAAGGGTTTGGGCAGCTCATGACACAGATCCACAGCAGAAAACGGTTATAACCTTGTTCCTGTTACTGTCCTCCAGATTTTTTATTTTTTTTTGGGGTGGGGGGGGAAACAGCCTGCACAGTCCTGCCCTTTCTGACCTTCTTTCTGCCATGGCATATATAAAAAACAACTATATCCTTTTGTCCTTGTAGTGTGCTGTCTGGACTCTTTTTTTTTACTTTTGAAAAATGATCTTTTTTTTCCTGTCTTTTTTTTAGATCACACACAAAATGAGACAAGAAGGAAATGACACTTGGCTAGCACAGGAGGACACGTAAAGACATTTTAAAAATCAACAATAAACCCCTTGGAGCTCAATTTTTGTTGATTATCTCTGGACTAAGAAATACCCGATCAAGTGGATTTCTGTGTCTTTGTTAAGAAACCCTTGATGCCGTCACTTATGGAGAACTGGGGGTGAGCTCACTCCAGCCCCCTCTCAACATGCTGGCTCTGAGAGTGGAGCAAGGTAGGCGGGGGCATAATGAGGCAGATCGCCTGCAGAAAGAGGCCACCCCTGCTTGGCAGGGCCGGCAGTCAGGGAGGGTAGCCTCCCACGAGCAAGGCATTAGCATTAAGGAGAAGATCTCCCAATGGGAAGTCCGCAGTCAGCAGAGCAGCAGTCAGGATGCAGCAGTGAAAGCACACCCTCCTGCTATATCCCGAACTTTCTCTGGGGAACTCCTGGGTAACGGCTGTTCCAATGAGAGCTCAAGAGCCGGATTTCATGCACAGAAAAGCCATGCAAGGACAAAAAGTATAGGATTAGATTTTAGGGAATCCCCTACACAAGTTGGATTTGTTGCTGTTGGTCGGAAATCAGAACCTGTACAGAAATGTTCCACTCAGTTTTCACACACATCTTTAGGAAACAAAACATTTACAACACAAATATTTGCTTCCTCTAAAGTGGAATCAAACAACAATCTTTCTACAACTGAACCAGTCCTTTCAACTAACTGTGATCCAAAAGCGGATCGCATTTCAGATGTTGAAACCTCTAAACCTCTACCTCCGTCAGCTGATGACCAGGAGGACAACATGCCTGCTGGAAACTTCTACACTTCACGGGGCTTCTGGCAGAAGCTGGAGGGGGACAGACTGCCCTGGGAGAAAAGCAGGACTTCTGCAGGTGAAGTTCTTCCTCCTCCCAAACCTCAGCGAACATTCAAGTATCGTGGAGCCAACGGCAACAAAACGGGTCATACTATGCAGTGGGACAGCAGATCCACTTATATCAACAACTGCTCCAATCTGAGAAGCAGGAGGGTGGCACAGCCGCCTAACTTCCCTCCTCCTCCGTGTCCCATAACAAGGGTTGAAGGACTTTCAAGGCATAAAACGAACAGGTAAGCTCTCAAAGTGACTTTATTACATTTCTCATATGACTTGCTTGAAAATGTTGCTTTGCTTTGGGTAAAATGATTTATTTTTGTGTTCTCTGAACAACTATTCTTTTAACTGCCTGTCTTTGGGGGGGGGGGAGGTTGTATTGCAATTTAATTGGTGGTTCTGGTCACATGATCTGGCAGCTTTGTTTTCTATTGTTTGGACATGGCTTAGTTCATTAGCAGCAATGGTTTCAGGGTCATCATACACACACACACACACACACACACTCCTGCTCACATTAAACACAAGTTTATTAAAACTAATAACGATAAATTCTACTTTTGATTTTGTTTCTTAAAACACAAAATATGCTATTTATTTTTGACACTGTGCAAAAGTTTTAAACCCCAAGATTTTCTTTAGAAGAAAAACTTTGAACAACCTTCAGAAAGAATCAGGATAATGACCAACTTAAAGGGATACTCCACCTAAAAGTGAAATTTTGTCTGTTGCCGTAAACACAAATACTGGCTACTAGGCTAAACCCAGTAAAAGTTTTTTGAAGATGATCTCTGTGCAGCTCGCGCCTTTGTTTTATTTTTCTTCGTCTTTGAGGTTTGCAAACAACAGCCCAGGTTTGCGGATACGCGTACGCTGCGTCATGTCCTTGCGCCTTTCAGTGAAGGCTTACAGCTGTTCTTTGTCATAAAGTAGTCCAGAGTCTAAAATAGGACCTATAATTACTTCATATTACTTTTTATTTTCACTTGTAGTCCATATGTTTATTGAGGTCACTAGGCAGAATTGGTATCACTTGTATCACTACTGAGTGATTTTTAAGGACTTTTTTCTCACAATGCTAGTTGTTACCATTCACTTACATTGTTTTCTGCTAAGCTAAAGCTAAAGGAGTACTGTTGGATCAGGATAACGACTGGGCTGTTTACAAATTGTTTTTGCCCACTTATCTAACTGAGGAATATGGCATTAGACAAAATTTCACTTTTGGGCGGAGTATCCCTTTAAAAGATTACATGAAAATGTTCTCATTGAAAGCATCAATTTTGAATAGTATTACATATGTATTATTGTGTTTTCTGCAACAGCAGCTAGGATTTGACATTTATTTCAAGTTTTTCAAAACTTGTGTATTTTCAAAACATTATGTTTTAGAATAATTTTTAAACGGGCACCAAATATCTATTGAATTTAATTAATTAAACTTTTCTTTTATCTTTATAAATTTGAATGTTATATTTTTCTGTGATACCAGTACTTTTTGGTCACGTCTGCAGTTAATGCACATTACTTTCTTGTTTACCAACTTCATAGGAAGCCAGTAGCTGTAGATTGCAAAATTCAGCCAAGTGGCAAAAAACATCATCATCACTTACATTATGAAATAGTTTCCGTTTCTCCACTGAACCAAATTGGCTGTTGGCATTCTTGTGTGCTGTCATTGCATCAGGCAGCTTAAGTAAACTGAATGTGACATTTCTTACCACATCGCAGCCTTTGTACCATATACTCATTTCCTTTCCTAACAGTTTATCACTATTTTTACTCTGCCGGACAGCAACTTCTTCAGTGAGACATTTGTCAAACATACAGCCGTGATATGTCGGCAGTATTTAAGACAACAGCTACACTGCCTTTTTTTCTCCGCCACAGAAAGTCCTTCGAGTATGAGGATGCGGCGCAACTGACAGCCCAACAGGGCATTGTGGGAGATGAGGACAATCACCCAAGCCTGTATCATGCCTACTCTGATGACAACATTTATGAGGATATTGTGTGTAAGTTGATCTCTGTGTACGGTTTACTATAGAAAACTCTGGATTTGAATGTAGGGCTGCTCCATTAGGAAAGACCTTTTAATAGTTATTAATTATTTTTAGCTTTTACATTAATTATAGTAAAAATATCCTAATAAGAATTATTTTTTTAAGAATTACTTATTATCTTCCTCTGCAGATCTGACAGATAGCGTTTTTTGGTGTTTCTCACTCAGTCAAAACTCTTATCGTGACGGTCACTGATCAAGCTGATTACCATTTCTACTCGTAAAGCATCCAGTCATGCAGTCTAATATTTCCCATCATGCTTAATCCCTCCAGGTGATGTGAGCAGGGAAGACCCCTATGAGGATGTCAAGCTGTCTCCCATGTGTCTCCCTGTTTTAAGGCCTCAAGTCCCAAAGGTAAAGGGAAATATTCCATTCATGTCTGATCATTTTATTACTTTAGTTATCTCTGTGTCAGTGAAACACAACACCCATCTCACCTGAGATTGTAACAGGATGAAGGATTTTTAAAATACTGCGATACCTTGTAATTACCTAAAAGTAGGGACCGATATTGGCATTAAAATGTAATATCGGTATCGGTTTTTGTAATGATGACACATGACCTTTACATACCATGCACATATTATACATCAAACTGTTTGGCTACTTCTCCTCTCTCCCAAAATGTCAAAATATAACAAATCTGATGTATAGTTTTTGAGATATTTTTATTTATTTGGCACACCTTGCATTAAATACTGTGTTTGTCTTTTTTGTAAAATGAGGGCTACCACGCTTATCAGTTTATATCGGTATTGGAAATTAAGAGTTAGATAATATCGGATATCGGCAAAAAAGCCAATATCAAGCATCCCTACCTAAAAGCAACTCTGTTTTTCAGTTTTCTCCCAAACTCCAGTCGCTACAAGGCTATGCTGGCAAAGTGGAGAAGAAGGTGTTTCAAGCATTAACTCCGTCCAAATCTTCAACCATTGCAGATATTTCAAAACTGACAACACCTCGACTCACAGGCACTCAAAAATCCACCAGGACACCTCAGGTATAATTCTCCCAAAAGTGTCTAGATACAAAAGCTTACTTGAATACTTTTTCATACGATGGGCATGTAAACTCATGAGTCATGGTTTAAGTAGAAAGTAAAGATGGGGTGGTGACTTGTTGAGCAGGAAGGAGTGGATGCTGAAAGAAACTGATAGAGCAGCAAGTGCTTCTCGCAAATTAGATCAGCACAGGAAAGATATTTGAGCGTGCAGCTTATGGCTTTGGAAAGCTACAGGACAGGGAAAAACTTTAACGAGGTAATAAAGCAAACTTATTGTTCTTTATCTGCGAGGATTGAAAAAAAGAGTAGCTTCTGAGCCTTTATGGCACTTGTACTGTGGCGTTAGCTTGTTGGACGGATGCCAAATGTTTATTTTTAGATTGTGTTTCTACATTTCTCTGTCGGGATGTGGTTTTTGTTTTTTAGAAGTAGTAAGATAAATACACAAATGCTGTCCCTAAATAAGATCATCTGCAGTGACACGGTTACCAAACATTGGAGCAGAAATTAGTGTTTTTCAAATTTTAAGAAGAGCCATTCTGGTGGAATCGTCTCTTTAGTTTCTATTTGAACTATGTCACACAAGATTACATCGTTAGTGCGCCTCTTAACTATTTTCTGTTTAAACTTGGTTGATTTAAACATTTTTTTTAGATATCCGATAGTAATGTAAGAGTAAACTAGATTTAAATAAAATTATGAGCTGTTGAAATATGATTTCTCATCATGAGGAGGCTGATATAGGTGTCTATGCTTCACTACACAGTATGTCTGCAAGATTGAGACCATTTTTGATGACAAAAGAGGAAGAAAGAGGATGAAGAACCAAGGGCTCTTGGTGCGAGGTAAGACTCAAACTCTTTTACTGTCTTAAATGTTCAAATGTCCCTCACATCAGCTCTTCAGGAGGATTAAGATGAGCCTCTTGGTGGAAATACCCAGCGTTTGATAATGCACTCCGGACCAGCTGCGGTCGGCGAAGCCACTGATTATAAAAACAAAGGCTGACTGTCTGCATGTGATTATGGCTTGTTGAGTCTTTTTTCATTCCAGCGCTCCTCAGTAATTGTTCTCTTTCATGGCAGCTGAGGAGACCAGCGGGACAGAAAGTGACCCTGAGGACAACACCAAAGGTATCACTGCAGACATAACCTACTTAGTCTTCTTTTTATGCATTTAAAGGCACACATTTTATTAATGGTAAAAACTATAATATCTATAAGAATTTACTGAGAGTATAAACAAAAAGCTGAGGAACAAAAACGATAACGCAAAAATATTTTCCCATAAGAGTTTATGAGCTCCATAAATGTACTTTTCTCAAAGTCTAGTTCTTCTAGGTCTATTTCTATTTAAACAAGTGGCGACACAACAGGATAATTATTATTCTAGTATCTCAGGGAGAAATCAGAATTAGTGTTGAAATATTTTGCTGATGTTATGGTTGTTATAAGTTGGGTTTAACTTTTCAAATAAGAAGATTTGTTGCTTTTCTACCACTTATTGTTATACAATTAACTTCTGAACAGTAATTTCTCAACTAGGTTGTAAAACCAAAGCCTTAAGTTATATAATCATTATTATAGAAAGTATGTACTCTCATTTGTTTTTTAGCTTTTTGTCACTGTGGGTTTTTTGAATAATTGATACACATTTGAAAGATTTAACCATCCGAGTATAATAATCTGAAGCCCAGAAAGTATTAAGGCTAGCTGATTAAGGTTACTTTATTTCCTTGACGTTCCAGTACCATGAATACTTGATTAATAATTAGATATGACAAAGATAATTAATCCATTTTAACATTCAGGGTTTTTCATTTTAGCTTAGACTACCGGTATTATCCGTAGAGGTTTCCAGCCTTTTTTGATTTCCTGACTAATTGTTGCTGATAAAAAGGCCTTCTGCAGCCTGTTTGTGCTGGATAGGGTTTGTCCTAAGGTGTGTTAATACATTGTCCCACCATGTGTTGTTTAGCAGGTTCCAGAAGATCAGTTTACATCCAGTCCACACTGAGACGTCGGCCGGGATACCGCACCCTCGAGAGAGACTTGATCCAGCTGCAGCAGCAGCAGCTCTTTCAGATGTTCGTGGTGGTGTCGCTGAGAAAGGGCTCCTCTGGAAACACATACACTCCTGAAATTACACAGCAGTTCCCAAAAATGGTTAGAGATTTTACATTAGCATGACCTCACCTTTCATTTTTCTGTTAATTTGGTTGAAATCACTTTAGTTGAATGATGTTTGGAAACATTTGTTGTCAAAGTTTGAATCTTTTTTGGTCAAAATTGAACAAGATGTGACGATCCTTAAGAGGAAACGGTGAGTCTGTAAGCATACTGTAGATATATTATAGATATATCATACATTCAGTTTGAACGTGACCATCTCAAATAACGTGCCTGGTATCTGTATGAAGAAAATCCTGACTGATATAAAATTTATTGAGGATTTGGAAACAGGTGCTTCTGAAAAACAGTGCTTTTTTTTTTTTTTTTTTTTACAATTAATTATACATTTTCAGTTCTAATTTATAAGAACGACTAATTTCCCATGATTGAAAACAGAATGTGAGTTGTTTTGTGCTGTACTTTATTACAGTCTCTCTGTTTCAGTTTGAGAAGTCATCCCGCCTTTCCAGGGAAGCTGAGGATCAGCTGAACGTGATTCCCAAGTTCTGCTTTCCTGATTCTCAGGACTGGAAACCCGCTGCACAAATGCTGAGGTCAGCGTTCACACTGCAGTAATCCCAGGGACAAGGGGGCTATAGTAACACAATAAATGTTTTTTATTGTCTTCTTTTATTCCCTTAGGGCTATTGTGAGTTAGTTTCTTTATTATGAACACCTTTTCTGTATTTTAAAATATGATCCAACACTTTTTTCCTCTTCTTATTTTTCTTGCCCTCTTTTATCCCCTCAGCTGCCAGCTGTAAACCTTAAATTACTGCTGCAACAACTCATTTCTCTCAGGGATAAATGAAGCAGATCTAATGAAGTATTTGAGCGTTGGGGGCTTTCTTTTTGTTTTTACGAGGTTTGGTTTACTGTCGCAAGGTTTCAGATCTCAGCTTTTATGGTCTCGACTCTCGAGATATTCATCTATAACTTTGGAAAAACAAAACAAAACAAAAAAACAACCCAAAAACAAAGAAGAAAGCCAGTTTAGATTTACATTTCATAGACCGTTAGATTAAACAGTGTCTCTGGTGTTTTGATTTGCAGTGAGACTTTTTCCTTTGTCCTGACCGGAGAAGATGGGAGTCGCTGGTTTTGTTACTGCCGTAAGATCCTGGTGAGTCTGGGCCTGAGTTAATATTTGTGTCTGAGTCATTGACTCGAGTGTTCGTGTGTTTCTGTGTGAGGGAGCTGACTTGGCAGCCCGCCACTTGCTTACTCAATATCTCTGAGGACGTGTGAATCACGAACCATAAACCACCTCTGAATCAGTGACGGAGAGCAACAGGAATTCTATCATTTTCACTTCCATTCGCCCTGCTTTTAAAACCACTGTTGTTGCCTTGTTTAGTTCTCAATCTTGAGACCATCTGTTGTTGTTTTTGTAGTTTAGACAGAGTTAATCCAAACAAGGCATGGATGGCTTTGTCATCATTGTTAGATGAGTCAGTGGTTTCATTAACCGGGATGGAATTTCCACTCAACAGATTGAATATCAGATTTTTTTAAAGATAAGGTTTTTTAGAAACAAGTTGCACTTTAAGGTGTTTTTTATTGTTGTGATGGATGTCTGTTGTACCCTGCTTTATGACTTGTAAAAACGTCTTGTCTTCAAGCCCAGCGGGAAGGGGAAGAGGCTTCCTGAGGTGCATTGTATTGTCAGCAAGTTGGGCTGTTTCGACCTGTTTGCAAAGGTAAAGTAACCTTACAGCACACCTGCTCAGACGGACATGAGTGTTTAGAGGAAGATGAGCAGAGTCCTCAGTGCTAATCCTTTGTGTAAAATCTGCTGCCTTCCAAATGCATGCATTAGAATGAAATGAGGCAAGACAAAAGCATAATGCTAAGCAGTCACTGGGTGTGTTTTCTTTAAAAAAGAAAAAAGAAAAAAAGGTCATGCATTTAACCTGTCATCACTGCTGCAGTCATCTGTGGAAAATGTCCAAATAGTCAGTGAAAATGGTTATCTTAGACGTCACAAAGATTGTTTGGACTCTTTGTCCAGATTCTGGAAGAGGTGGAGAGACGCAGAGAAACTTCCCCAGCACTGGTTTATCCGTTTATGCGTAGCGTGATGGAGGCCCCGTTTCCAGCACCCGGACGCACAGTCATCGTTAAGAGCTTCCTCCCCGGCTCTGGGAGTGAGGTAACGCTGACATCTGAAGAGGAAACGTCTGTTAGTAGTTGTGTTCCTCATAATCATTCAGAATGACTCAGGCCATGTGTGGGAACAAGATGCCTGGCTTTCATTGGCTTGTCAGTAATTAACTTATGTAATTTTTAAAAAGAGATTTTAATATCAACATCTGCAGTCCAAAGCTCGCCTTCTTAGTCATCGTCTTTGATCAAATATGTTCATCTAACAAGCTGCTGCAGACTCAGTTTGTTTGTTCTCCAGGTTCTGACTTTGTGTCGACCAGTGGACTCCAGACTGGAGCACGTGGACTTTGACAGCCTGCTGCAGTGTGTCAGTGTGGGGAAACTCCTGCAGGTATTCGCCTCCATTCTGCTCGAGAGGAGGGTCATCTTCGTCGCTGACAAACTCAGGTACAGATGCAATAAAACGCAAATTACTGCAGAGCCACTCAACACACGTCAGTAAAAATACCACAGAAATGAACCTTTGCCCTGACGTTTGCCTGTTAAAGTACGATCCACCTGATTTGTGTTTTGGTCTCAGAATGTTTGCTGTGGCTGAGTCCAAAGTGGAAGTTTAATCAAGATGTTTTTTTCAGTAGTTTCTGAATTTTCTCAGTTTAACCCTGAATTTAAATTTAAACTAGTGACCTTTGTTGCACAATATGACAATAAAACACTCAGTCAGTGAAGAAACATAAGTATTTTTGAGTTTGTCAAAGAGTTTGAGAAAAGAAGAAAGGATGACATTTCCTCCCAACCCACCCCTACTATTTAAGTTTTGTAGAAAAAACATTATTGTCATCTGTGTTGCATTTTAGAAACTTTAATATAACTTTCAGGAACAGCTGTTGTGCTCTTAATCAATATTTTTAAATAAATCATCAAAGTAGCAGGATAGTTTCTGTAGCTGAAACCGACAGATGGCTTTTAAAGAGTCTTAAAAACAAACATTTCTGCATACCATTTTTAAAAACTTTGTTATGGAAACATCTCGGCAGGAATAGTAATAATACTACGTTTAGTTAATGAGCACAGATTTGTCACATTTATAAAGAGTTGCTAATGGTTAAAAACTGATGGTTGTTCTTGGTTGGGGAGCTAGGAGTGATTTCTTTGTCTCACATGAATAACATCAGAGCTGAGAAGTATTTTGTTGAATCTGTCCCTTCCTTCTGCAGTGTTTTGTCCAGATGTAGCCACGCAGCACTGGCGCTGCTGTACCCGTTCACCTGGCAGCACACGTTTGTGCCGGTGCTCCCAGCCAGCATGCTGGACATCAGCTGTTCCCCGACTCCGTTCCTTATCGGGGTTCTGGCACCGTGCCTGCCGGAGCTGCTGGAGCTACCCATAGAGGAGGTACGTCTGTCAGAAATCTGTGGAAATAATTCATAATTTGTTTTTGGTTTATGTTACCTGTAAACACAGTAACTTTACTTTCATACTGTCACTCTGACTCAGCTCTTTTTTTATTATTATTATTTTTTTAATTGCAGCTCATTTTATACCCACAATCGCTGCTAAACCATAAACTCAGTTGCTCTTTCTCTTGTTTTCTTCCCAGGTGCTCATAGTGGATCTGTGTGCAGACAAGTTTGTCATTCAGGTGTGTACACACAGCCGTCCATGCTGGGAATAGTAGGTGTGGTCCCACTGGGAGCGATCGCTTTGCCCACACTTGTCCCTTGTTGGGTGGAGCGCTCAGAGTGCGACAAAGAAAGTTGAGCTACAGACTTGAACTCTGGAATGATAAAACAATCCAGGATATAATCCCAGAACATGACATGACGTAAACACGTGACTCAGATCTGCAGAACGGAAGTCTTATCAGTCAATAAGGAGCTCATGTTTTGTTGTTTTTTATTTTGTTAGTTTGACATTAATATAAGTTGTCACATGAATTTAACTAATCAAGTTGTACGTAATGTGATAGTTTCTGGTTATTTAATCCTGAGTAACTTCTCATTCTTTAAATTTCTTTTACCTTGAACTTAAAAAGATAGGGGTCAGATTAACAAAGTCTAAATCACAGATCACTTAATTGTTCACTAAAATAAACTTGAAGAGTTAAACATTTCCAAACGTAATTCAAATCAAGAAGTTATTGAGACTAAATATCTATGTAACTTTAAGGTAACCATTCATTAGTGAAATTAATTTTATAAAACCAGTTTAGTCATTTTCTAAATGTGTTTATTAATTAGAAATCCTCAACAGCGAATTATATTTGTTGTTTTCTTTATGTACCTAATTAGAATCCACTTCTCTTTCAAAGCACTAAAATAGTAATTGCATACTTAATCAAAACTTCTAAAAAAAACATTTATATTTTTGACATTCAGAGTTGCATCTTGTTTATTCCACTGGTATTTAAGCCTGTCGTTAATAAAGTCAGTTGAATAAGATGGAATTAGATGCTGTAAATGGTTTAATCTGACTGCTGATGCCCTTTTCCTGTGGTTTGTGTCAGCTGGGTGATGAAGACTGCATCCTGCCCAGTAAACTGCAGGCAGCGCTGCAGCAGATCCTGGAAGACAGAGAGGAGATTTTGAGACAACACAATGGAGACTCATGTATAGGTTGGCACAAACTTTTTAACTTTTGTTTTGGTAAAAATAATATATTCATGGGACCCCCTTCTCATCAAATCACCACCTTTTTTGGTGTGTTAGCTCCTATAGTCTTGAGTTGTAGATCATCTGATAACGTCTTCCACTGCTTTATTAGAATGTTTGAATTAAAATAATTTTTGTATTTAGTTTTTTTATAGATCTCATCAGTATTCTAAGACTGATCCTGTCTAAATGTGACCCTTTCAGACCAGCAGGCTGACCTGAGCTCCCTGGTATCGGAGGCTTTTGTTCGGTTTTTCGTGGAGCTGGTAGGTCACTATCCTCACCACATGGTCGAAACCTCCAGTGGAACCAAGGAGCTTCAGCGCGACAATTTCCGCAAATCCCACCCGTCGCGTGGAGTCCGGCAGCTCCTGCAGCTCTTCATGGACACCCAGATGTTTGCTGGTTTCATTCAGGACAAAGAGCTGCGCAAGGGAGGAGGAAGAGGTGAATCGTTGATGCTGTGAAATATGAATCTACTGAGTGATGTTGGAATTTATAGCTTTATAAAGTCAGTTTTAGTAGTGTGATGATGAATCTTCACAGAATCATATTCCTTCCTCACACTGATGTCCAGGTTTCTCTTTTCATTTATAATCAGAAAGAGGAAATCAGTAGGAAGATGCTAATAACATGTTGATTTGAGTTTAGATTAAATTTTCTGTAATAATTCAAAACTGTTATAAATTTAAAGGTAAGCCACTGTCAGGGGATTTCATCAAATCATTATACATTTTAGAAAATGTGACAAATTACCGTCGGTCCCAGGATATTACATTTGAGTTGATGGTTTAAATGAAAAACTCTCTGTTTCACTTTCCCCTCTCAGGGCTCTTTGAAACCAGAGTGGCTGCATATCTGGATTCCTACCCAGAATCTGAGACACGTGTTGTGAACAAATTTCTCAAGGGACTTGGTGAGAGTCGCTCTATCAGATGCTCCCTTCAAAAGGTCACATTTCAAAGGTTAATTGTTCTTCTTTTTCTGTTAGGGAACAAGATGAAGCTCCTGCAGATTAAATAAAAAAGGTCAACATCTTAAAAGAAAGACTCTTTATTTAAAATCGAAACACGTGTTGCTGCTGGACTGGCCGAAGGGAATAAATGTGGAGAAGTCTTGTTTGTGGAGGTGGATGGGACCAGACCCTATAACCCTCTACGTCTTCCAGCCCTGCACTTCTCATAGGATGGAAACTGGGAACACTTTATTTTTTTCTTGAATTTATTTTTTACGACGCCTCCAGGTTCAGGTGTTGATGAAAGCACAACATTATTCCAGCTACTGAACTTCTCACCTTTGACCTGTGGTTGTGCTCATGATCTTCATATAAGTGAAAACTGTTTACCTGTAATGTTTTTTTCCATTCTGTCAGGAAATGTAACCTATGAACCTTGTATAAAATGGTGAATATTATTATGGTTCTAACCTGGAGGATGTTTTCATACACTTTCATGTAGTTTTCTGTATAAAGTCTTTCTGATTTCTTATTTTCAACCTATTTACATTTCAGATTCAGTTCAGGTTTATTAACTCTGACTAGAATTAGAAGTGTTTTCAACTGTTGATTAGATTTTTTTCTTTTTCTACATTTTGCACATGTTCAAAACCATTGTACAGTATTTGTAATTTTTTAATTAAATAATGATAATGTCCTGCATTTGTTTTATATTAGTTTCTGAGGACAGTATTTAGCAAGTGTCTGTAACAATATACACATTCCTCACAAGTCAGGCTCTAACTGAACATTCATCTCAACTACTTGTTTGCAGGTCTTAGTGTGATATTTTTATTTTACTACTGAGTATTAAAACAAAAAAAGAAACCTTTTGTACATGATTTAAATTATATATAAAGTTAAAGATATTTCACTCCAGAAATGATTAAATTCTTATCAATCTCTGTTTTCTGACACTCAAATCACAAGTAAAATACATCCAGGATGGGTTCTTTCACCGTACCACTTGATCTTTTGCACTTCATTTAGTAGTTCTAATTATACAAAAAAAAAAAATGCTGAAATCTGCTTATAAGACAACCCTCCTCGAGAGTATTTCTTTAATATATTTTACTTTTTAATCACACCTATCAGGAGAAACAAATCAGAGAGAACGATTCTTATGGAAATGTATTTTGTAGTTTATATACTAAATTAAATTTTTAGAAAAAGTTTTGTCATGCATCAACACCAACTACCACATGGGGGCGCTGTCTCCACATGTCTCAGCTGAAGATGTCATCCCAGATTTAAAGTGCAACATCCACATCTACCTATCTTAAAAACACATGCAGAAAACTGGTTTTCACATGTGTTTATAAAAGGTCATTTCACAGACGTAATGTCCCCCATCAGTAACAGCTACACCATGTTTAGTGTTTCAATAAACCAGAGGTTTAATGTGTTTATTTACTTTTGACAAATGGTGACATTTATCAAGCTGGTCAACAGTGTCATGAACAAAATTGATCATGTTATTGGAGGTTTATTTGTTCAATTCTCCATTAAACAGGTCCTAAATCACTCCCACAGGCCACATAAAGGCCTGAAAGAGCCTGGAGCGTGTCGGTTTGAAACCTTCAAACAGCTTGAAATGAACAAGAACCTGAATTTTAATAAAGAGTTTTGAGGGAAATTAAAACAAGGTTTGTGTTGCTTTTAGTTTTGAATTTGATTTTGGAACTATAATCAAATAAGTTGGGAAAGTTGTTCATTTTTATTTTGTGGATGCAATATTTGGCACATTAACTGTGTTATCAAACCATTTATGTATTTCTATATTTATTTATTGTAAATTTAGCTGGATCAACCCTCCATAACCCCTGTCTATTCTTTTTATTCAAATAAGGCCAAACTCTGCTTTACGTGATTTATAAGATCAAACTGATAAAAGCACAACAGGAATGGATGGTTAACAGAGAAAACATGACTCAAATGTAGCATTTGGTGCTTTAATGAGTTATCATGTGAATCAGCTCAGTGTTTAATATTCTAAAGGATTGTTGCTGAGTTCTTTGACACATCTTGACTGGAACGGTGTTTTTGCAAAGTGACCTGCAAAGATGCAGCAGCGTAAGTGTAAGCAGACTTATTTAATTTGTACATTTGCAGATGATTTGATGCTTTATACGATAAACGCAGGTGGTTTACTGGATCCGTCGGTTCAATGTCAGGATTTGAATGACATTATATTTATATATATATTTCAATGACAAAAATGTTGAACATCACTACAATCTCATTCTGCATAAAGATATTTTCTAACAGCCAATAATTAGTCTTTAGAAAGTTTACGTACTGTCTCTTTAATAACTGCCTTTTAGGTGGGATTTAATTACACACGTTCTGATGATGTAGCAGCACCAATCAAGGACACTGAATCTCAAATCTGTTCTTTTAGATTCACTGTTTTTATTATGTCTCGTAGAGAAAAGGGTTGGGATTTTTCTGTTGTATTTTCATGACTTCATTATGATGTCATGTCTGTATTGATGCTCTGTTTACATTTCTGTGACAGAAACAGACTAAACTGCCTGTGGGTGTGATTCTCACTCACTGTCTGTGAGAACAACTTAAAAAGAGCCTTATTATTATATAATACACATCAATATCTGTATAAATAGGGTAAAAAGGGCAGAACAGCTCCAAAATGTTTCAAATTTTAATACGTTCATACAGCTAAATCCCTGGTAAGAGTGAGGATAAGATGGAAAAAATGAGAAAATGTATTTAAAAATAGCTTTTAATTAAAATCTAAAGGACAGGCAGCGAATTACAGTGTTTATTAATGTGTAAATGTTTTAAAGTTTGCAAACATTTTATTATATAAAATGAGAAGGAGTGAGTTTCTGTTAGAAACCGGGTTGTGTTGCTCAGAATGTGAACAGTTTACATTGTTTATTCACAGAATCTCAGACCTTTCAGTGAACTCTCCCAGAAACCAGGACAGATGGTAACAAATTATTTAACCTTGACCAAAACCAAAGCTGCAACTTTTTACTTGTTTCTCCTCACAAAAATCTAGCTATCTACTGTGTTTGTGGACAGCAGCTGTCACACAAATCTAGAGTCTAAGATGCTTTAGTTACATAGAGAGAAAATGTTTTTTTTCAATACTTTTTCATTTTATTTTGACATACAGTGATAAATATGTGCATTTTGTTGTAATTTAACTCAAACTGGACTGATAAAGAAAAGTGTTTTTATTCCTGTCAGAGCAGATCACCATAGCTTGGGTTTGTGCAGCCACACAGAGTATTTCTGTTTTAAAGACAAGGAAAGAAAACTTACTGAATCAAACTCCATGAATTCTAAAACCACTGAAAATTTAAACCCTAGGATTCCTTGAAGAGATGCATAGTACCTGCTGCCTTTTATGCCGGAGTTTTAGAGTGAGATCGTCTTATGTTGAGAAATGATGGAGTTTTAATTGTTTTGAATGTTTTGCGATAGCTGTAGCTCAGATTGGCTGTCTGGCAACAAGAGGGTTGTTGGTTCGACTTTGTCGTTGTGTCCTTGGGGAAGACACTTCACCCACCTTGCCTACTGGTGGTGGTCAGAAGGCCCAGTTGTGCTGATTATACTGCGTGTGAATGTGTGGCTGAATGACTGAATGAATGTAGTGTGAAGTGCTGTGGGAGGCTACCATTTGATCAAATTGTGCATAATACTGCATGATCTCATGATCTGTTGGTATTAACACATTAAATTGTAGCTCATTATCTGTACATTTTAAGGCGTTTTTGCCACTTTTGTGTTCCCTAATGTTGATGAGATCAGTTGTAGATACTCAACCGATTTCTGAGAGTTTTAATAAAATCCGTCCAATCAACATTCAGAGACAAAATAATGATCCTACACCGCAGAGGAGGTGGAGGATGAAGCTGTAGCTCTCACAACTCCCTGAGATGAACATTGTTGACATTCTGCAAATTCACTTTAAAACAGCAAGAAATCCCAATAATTGCAGATAACCGCAAGCTTTATTTCCAACAACATTAGCTGATAATTCCCCAAACAAGACCTGAAAGGCTCTCCGCTGGCTGAGAAAGTCCAAACTTCAGCAAGCTGCAGCAGATAAAAACAGACAATCCTCAGACTTTAGGAGGGTTTATGGTGAAAGAGTCAACCTGATTAGGATTGTATTTATTTGCCTTTAGGTTTATCGTTTCTCATTGGGGTTTGTTTATGTTGCATTGATTCGTTTTATCTGTTGTTGAGATAGCAGCTTGATGCTTAAGTGTCACACCTGATACCACACCTTAAAGTTACACACAGCTTCTCTCAAACTAAAGGGAAGCATTCTTCATTCACAGTATGGTAGTCTGCAACCCAAACACACAACACATGATATCTCAGAACTGCTGTTGGTTTGAATAAAGACTTAAAGGAATATTTCTGCAATTTTCTGTAAAAGTTATACATGACAGTCTTGTCCATTGTAGAGAGTTTCCTAACAGTTCAAAAAATATTGTTTATTTCCTGATGAGTTCATATCTAGTCCAAGTGCTGCCAAGACCAAAGTAAAACAGCTCAGATCTGCGGAATTTCATAATGTTTTGTTTGACATTCTTCTACAAATCTTTACACTGCTGTTGATTGGACATTACTTGGTTATTTTCTATTAATTATTTCATTTACTACCATAAATATCGATAGCAGCAGCTAAAGTTAGCATTTCAGATGCATCCAAATATCAAATCTTGCAGGAATTTTTAATTATTTTGCTAAAAAAGCATATAATAAAAATTTGATGGTTTATTAAACATCATCACATGAACTTGCTATAACATTTAGGAGACTGGACCTGTTTTAAGATGACAGCACTCTGATCATAGCTGATCTAGGACTCGTTAGTTCATCAGACGGAGGATGCTCAGGACATTTACAGTGTGCCAGATAGTAATTATTTATAAGTTTTACACAGAAACACTTCAACATAGCCAAAACATCCCTTAAGATGCAATAAAAACATAAAAATCAGTCATCGTTCTATAAGATTCTGGGAAATGAGTCACGTCCTTTTTGTCATTTGACCTGAATGCAACAGTTCCTAAATACAGCCATGTTAACAGTGAGGTTTGGTGCAGTTAAAAACAAATATTTCACAATAAATAGAATTCCTGGACCTCCTCATGGAAAATTGTTGTCCTGATAACCTTTTGAACCCCTCAGTTACACAAGTTAGGTTTTTTCCCTCCTTAGTCTGTGAGATTACACCCATCCTCCACAGGATAACATCTTAGTCTGTCTCTTAACAGCAGCGATCAAGTGAGGCCGATAAGGAGAATTATGAGGAGGACATACTTCCCTCTTCCTCGATAAAACACTGGTAACAAAACAGCACAGTAACCACCGTGGGGCAAAGATTATTTGATGAAGATCGTAAATGTTTTGCTGTTGTAGGTCATAAAGATAAGCTGATGATCTACACAAGCTTACAGTAAACTGTAAAGTAGGTCTATAAGCTTATGAACCAGGATACTTTGTATTAACTTGCTTTGTTTTGAACGTCATCGCAACCTCAGGGGTTAAATCTGGACGTGACCACAGCCTGCAGCTCTCTAGAAACTGGGTCTTTATTCATTCTTTATGAGATTAGAATACAATTAATAAGCACATTATGAAGAAACTCAGTTCGTAAACACAAATATCTGCATTTGTATATATTTTAGTTTGATATTTTAGGCAAAAAAATATAAAATATTGGCCAAACTTCGAACTCTGAGTTTTTATGTAGACCCAGAATTTGGAGTCTGGAGTGCTTTTTAAAGGCACACTATGCAACTTTTTCATATTTTAAAATATTTTCCTTGAGCCAGTATGTGCTAATATGGCCCTTTACAGGGTTAATAAAAAGTCACACAGCCCCACCTGGTGTTTGGATCCAGAATACCACGTTTGCAACTTGAGTCTCCGTCCGGTGCTCTGAAGTCTCACAAAGTCACGTATCTCACGAGGGTTAGGCTAACCCAGTGTGGCTAGCTGTTATGCTAGCACCAGAGTGTTGTTAGCTCATGATTCCTGATTTTTTTCCATCTCTCCCTGCTTGAACACAGCTGATTTCTTTGAATGAGTGATGAACCGCTCCAGTAGAAAGCAGTGAAGGCTGAGGAGACATTTAACAGTTAGATTTAGGTGTTTCTGAGCAAAGACTATGCTAATGTTTTTACAGCAGTGATGTAAAACAGACACTAGGGGGTGCTAAAACAAGCCAAAACTGCAGTGTGCTTTTAATAGTAAAACAAAAGCTGGTAAAGCAATGAAAACAGAGAGAGAGAGAAAACAATGGAGAGAAATGAGAGACGTGGCAAAAACTGAATGAACCAAATGAAACCCAGGTTGATCATCTTATATGTGAAAAAAAGGAGGCAACTGGAATTTTCTTGTTTCGTGAAGACGTTTTCTTTCCCCTGTTCAAAGTTGAGGTGGCCTCGGGTTTCATCTCTAACACCTCGAATCGTCTCCCCGAGCAGTTTCACAGGAACTCACACCTTGTGACCAAAACGGTGTGCACACTGGCATTAATGGGGGACATGTTTGGATCATCAGTGATAATGACACAAACAGGGACCTGAACAGAGGGTAGGGCCAGGGAGTCATGTGACCTTAAATGGGCCCCGTTAGTGAAAACTGGCCTCAGTAGCGACATTTATGGTCCTATCAGTGTGAGTATTTCTAACTTACAACATATATCCTTCCAACCCATGTTTCAGAACTGAAGAAGCCTTTTGGATCAGGTGAAACGTCTTCAAGAAACAGGAGAAGTCCAGTTTTTTTTAAATATATGTCACTTAAGATGAATGAAACACAGCTGTGACTGGCAGATCGGTGACTCAGAGAAACAATGAAGTGAACTACAGCAAAAGAAGGGAGAACAAAGCAACCTGAAAACACTGGACACGAGGAACAGAATCAAGAAACAAAGCCTGGAAAAAGAAATGATTCAGGAACCAAACTAACTGAATAGACTGATGACCAAATGATGGACCCAAGCACTGTTAATGATGATGAAATCTATTAGATCACAGCAGTCAGTCAGAGATAAAACCACAGAATGGAAATCAGGAATGTTTGTCATGTCAGGAAAACCAGTTTAACAGTCTTTGTTCTAAAGCTAATGTGATCAGAATGCATCCAGACATGACTAGTAGATCATCTCCATCTGGTCTCAACTTTCTAAAATACAAATTAAATTCAAAATAAGTTGAAAATTACTTTCTTAATAAAGCAAATTTAACCAAAGTCCATTCTATCCATTGGAAACATCGACTATCATCCAAGTTTTTCACTGAAATAGACTTTTAACTTATCTATTTCTTTGTTTTATTTAGCTAAGTGAGGTTGGACCGGCTGAACCTGGACCCTCGAAAAAGAGAAGAAAATTCACTGTAAATCAAAAAGTTGTTGAAACATAAAGAATTTTTTGTCATGAATGTCAGACAGTTTGATATGTCAAGAAATTATAGTTTTTTTATTGTTTAATTTATTTTTTTTCTCTCATAAAAATACAAATAAAAACACTCGGTCATGTCATAACATGAAAACAGATCAGGTGTTTTTAGGAAAACGACTCAATTTTGTGGATAACATTGTTGAATTCTCTGTGCTGAATTTGAATTTCTTAAAACAAATTTAAACCAATCAGTCATAATATCCAAACATTTACTTAAGCTCTTCTTCATCTGATGAGAAATCATTATATTTAAACCAGTTTTATTGTTTTCTCAAACCGTTTTTGGAATTGGTCTTATTGCTCTGTTTTTCGTGATTTCAGCAGAACAAAGTTTGGTTTGTTTTTAGGATCAGATGGTGAGTATTATTAGTAATGAACGCTGAACATGCCACAAATTAAACACGTGGATTGAAGCTGTGTTCAGTGTTGTTTCATGGTCCACCCAGACACACACAGCTCCAACCTAATGCTTGTTACTTTTACGCTAAATCTTTGACATATTTATCATTAATCCAAATCCATGCATTCCAGGAAGGAGGATGAAACAGCATTAGATCTCAGTCTAAGTCCTTCCTTATGAGTAACGCAGCCCAACGGCCCAATAAATGACTTTGCTGATGTGATACAGCAGTATTTGTGCTTCGGTTACTAAATAACCGAGTCAGTCAGGCGGCTGTGGCTGCAGAGACGTGCTATTCATTAATGCCCATTAGTCATTCCCATAAAATAAAACAAGTGACCAAATAAAGATAAAAGAAACCTGCAACACAAGGAGCCTTGTTGTGGTTACATTGCTCTTAATTTTTCTGCATTAAATATTGAATTAATATTTTTTTAAAGTCTTTGAAATGCAAATCAGAAGGGGAAAAAAGCTCCTTTTTGATCTTTTGAAGTTTTTCTCTGACTTATGGTGATCTCACTCTCTGAAAACCAACTTTGTATCAATTTTTTCCCACCTAATTTCCTTCCTTATAAAGCAGGTTTATAACATAAACAGTCATCACTGGAAGAGTCACCTCTTTGGGTCCTAATGAACTTGTAATGTTGACCAGCAGCGACACAGAACGCTGGTAGAAGAGAAGAAGGAGAGGTGATTTAGTCTGAGTGCAGCTCCAGTGGGAAGATAGCCCAGCTGTTATCTGACTACATGGAAATGAGTCATTTACATGGATTTCACATCTTAAACTAAAGGAGGTTTTTTGTGTTTGGTGCCACAGTGGGGGGGAAAGGAGCAGCATGCAGAGCTCTGTTTGAGACTAAATTTATTATTTCTCCCAATAAAATCCACATAACTGTCAGTTTGAGGGTTTATTACCTTCAGATACGCTGCTGAAGGTGAGAGGAGTTTTACATTCTGAGTGTTTGTGAGGGAGGGGAAACAGTAAAACTTGGTATCAGCTTAAGGAGAAACTGGAAGCTGTGTTGAGAGCACAAAAAATGTGTAGCTCTCCTCCTCCCCTCCTCCTCTGAACGCCACCCCAAGGTCAAGACTTTCCATTTGCATAGAGCGCTAAAAAAGGAGCTGACAGATCAGGGCAGGTGGCAACGGCCAACGGACGCTGAGGAAGGAGGATCCTGTGCTTACTCTGATAGTCACCTAGCCTCAGAACACACACACCCTCTCTCACACACACCCACTCACTCACACACACACACACAGTCTGAAGGGAGGATCTCAACCTGAGCAGAGGCACAATTAAACCTCCCCCAGACTCCAGGCTGGAACCTCTGAGCTCTGTTGACTTTGATTCCATAAAAATGTCTCCTAAAGCAGAACAGGAGTGAGCCGGGCCCAGAAGGACGATCATCTGACAGCTTCACCTCCTAGCAGGTAACCGCAGCAGCTCCTAACATTCTGGAGAATTTCTGTGCTTTAATTTGACCAGATTGCAGCTTTTAGTTTTCTATATTTAAAGGCATAAAATGTTTTATTTGAACGTTTGTTTGCATGTGGACATTTTTTAAAGATCAAAACATAACACAGCTTTTTATCTTAACCTGTAGTTAAAGTTTAAAGAGCTTCCTTAAACTAAAACAACAGAGTTAAAGTGTAACATATTATCCTCTCTTAAAGTGAATTCTTAATTTGACAGTTTAATTATTATATAAAGTTAAGTTGAACTTCATTTATTGTAGATCAGTAGATTTGTTGAGTTGGGACTCTGTTGCCTGCATCGTGTGTGTGTGTGTGTGTGTGTGTGTGTTTACACACATCTGCTCATATTGTTTGTTTTTGCCTCAGATTCAGTTAAACTGTCTGTAGTGGCCCAACGCCCCCGTCCCCTCGTTTTTTCAAGCCAGGTAGATCAAGTTTCATTCACTCTGGAAACTGAAAACAGGTAGTGCAGCATCGAGGCTGACAGTTGGACAGGATACACAAACACACACACAGGAGCCTATCACAAAGGAGCTGCTATAGTTGAGCTAATGCAACACTTTACACGAGGCTTGAAAAGAAAACGTCTCTAATTTGACTGCCATCCAAACGAGCTGTGATCCGGGTCAGTGGGACGGACGGGTGAGAAAAACAAGTCCTGCTGATGGTATCAGGGACCATAAAGTCAGGGTCAAAGCAGAGTCCTGGACAAAGGCAATAAAGAGACCCACCCAAAGCGTGAAGCTAATATTTCAGCCTGTCAGTCTGAGTTAATATTTGACCCTGCTGCTGCTGCTGCTGCTAGAGGGCATTAGCCTAAAAAATGACGGCTCAAAAGCTTGTTTCTGGAAGGACTTTTCTCCACGTGGTCGCAGCACATTTTGTTTAACAGATGATGACTTAAATGAGGTTTTTAGATTTCACCTTGAAACAGTTTGTTGGTCAAACAGGAAGCAGGTTATGCTAAGTAGTCCCAGTGCTAGTTCTGTGTAAAGTTAATTCATATTTGACCTGTTGTAGAGCTCGTCACAATGGGGTCGGAGTGTCCTAAAACAGTTCAGTCTCACATTTTTAGGATCGGTTTAACCCTTTAAATGGTGCTCGCTGACATACGAAGAAAGGTTCAATTTCAACAATTGTTATTGGGGATTATCAAAAGGATATTTCCCTGTTTTTTAATTTCAAAAAATATATTTAATCTTTAAAAAAAAAAAATCACTGTTATTTAAATGTTGCACAGCCTTCTAAATACTTTTCAAAAACCTTGTTACTGTTTTCTTTAAAAAAACATGTTTGTAAAAGTTTCAGGTTTAGGCTGAGAATCAACATTTAACGCACACGGTCAGCCGTGTTCTTTCTCCAAAAAAAGGCACAACTTCTCTGAACGTTAAGGGGATTTAATTAACCGTGCTGACGAGAACGCAGGGAAAGCAGGCTCACATTTCACCACAGAACCAGGAGCAATGTGGACGGGTCAGCCCTGGACCGCCTGCATCATCAACTCTGGTTGCCATGGTTACCAAAGATCATGTCTTTTAATTCTTCCACTTATTTGTTAGCACAGGGTGTTAAAACATAATGCTTGTAATCTAATCCTTAGCTGCTAAGTATTTTTAAACTATGTTCAAAAACATGCTCATCAGATATTTTAAAATCCCACAATGCACCAGTAATCAAATATGGTCACTTGGCCTACAAAGGGGTAAGCAAATTATATTTAATAACCTTTAAACTGCTATATGTTTTTACATTTCTGCAAAATCATTGTGAAATTCTAGCCAGCTGATTTTTACCGCAAATATATATTAAAAAAAAAAAAATCAACATTAGCCTTAACTGCTACAAAATTCTAAAGATTAAAATTGTTTTTAGATGACAGAGACCCTTCAGTCCCTCTCAGACTAGCCAGTTTCTGTCCAGTCAGAACTAATCTCTGTTTCTCCAAACTGAGGTTGTTCAAATAGCTATTTGCAACAGGCAAGATATTGTTCTGAACCTTTAAATAGAAACTCACTTTGAAACATGTTGATTATTCATTTTAAATAGTGCTAAAGGAGGAAAAGAATGGAAACAAAGAGACTTAATAAAAGTCAATCAGTATTTATTTGCTTGAAAAAAATCGATCTTAGATCCTTGTCACTGCCCTATCGGTAACGGAAACTCGATCGGTTCTGCGCATGTGCGAAATGAGTCTACATCCGCTGAAGCTTTTTACGGTAATTACGGGTCAGAGTATCAGTTAAGATGTTAACAGTAATAAGTATTTATTAAAAAGTTTACAACAATGACAACGTTTCATGCAATGTCGAAGAAAATAAAAAATAAAAAGGAAGTTATGGATCAGGACGGCCCGATCCTTACTGCGCATGCGCAAAGTTGGACTGTACGGATCAGGTCTACCCGATCGGTTCTGCGCATGTGCAGAACGCATGAAGTGTTTTACGGTAGTTACGGTTCAGAGTATCTTTTAAGGTGTTAACAAGTATATAATAAGTCTATATACATACATAATGTATTAAAATGTTTATACACGTAGGTATCTATTGTTTAAATGGTCAGAGCAGTCGAGAAAGAGGCTAAGCTGTTGGTAAAAGCTAAGGGCTAACTGGGAGCTAACCGTATCATTCAAAAGACTTGAATGTCGCTAAGTTGGCGAAAAGAGGAAGTGACGTAGGCTTCGCGCATGCGCAGAACTGATCGTGCTTCCGGTTACAGATCGGGCAGTGACAATCCTAATCATTAGGTTCTAAATTAAAATTCCAGATTTATTTAATACGTTTTTGTCTTTAGTCACCAGTAAAAACAGCTTCAACAACTCTAAAATTCTACTTCAGAGATTTAGCTGCATATCAGTTAAAGACAGCTCGCTTCATTACACCACGGGCCACACCAGTTTGTGGGGCTAAAAAAAAAGTAAAAATGTGCTAAAAGCAATAATTAGGCACGTTTTGAAACCGATATGGTGTAATTATAATGACACAGGAAAATAATCTGTCCTAATCCTTGTGAAGCATGCTTAAATTCAGCAGGGATGAGGACAGAGAGTTGGTAATGCAGGAATGTCAAGGGTAGATGGAGCGATTAGACGGAGAACAAGTGGAGACTTTGTGTAAATAGACTGGGACCAGGGTAAAAACCAGCCCTGAAGGCACAGCGGGGAGAACACCTGTGCTTCAACAGCTTTTATCCTCATACGCAAACACACACAGTGTGTCCTTCAAATTAGGAGAACAATTCAAACACTGATATTCGTTTTATTCTAAAACATATCAGTTCACCACCAGCTGCCTTAAAGATGTTCTCCTCAGGTGATGTCGGGGTTCAAAGACTTGGTTTATTAGTTTCTGGAAAATGTGGCTCACAGATGAGGATAGATATCACAAAAATCTGTCTGCAGTTTCCCACATTCTCTCATAAATGACTCAACAGTCTCTGACTGGCAAAGAGGACACAGGACACCGTGTCCCAGCTGGTGTTCAGACTTCCTGTGTCCACCAACAGCCCCTAAAAAGTTTAAACACAATCACTTTAGTAACTTCATATAGTTACACACATACACTGTTTTTCAGTAATTATGATAAAAAATGGTTAGCCGCTGCAATACAGGTAATAACAGGTGATAAATTTGCCTAATGGTTAAACTTTAAGCCACATTAAAACTAATCATTGTATTTTCAACTCTGCTAAATCATTAGCAAGTAAAACAAACCCTCCTACTGATAGGGACCATTTAGCTTGTTAACAGCTTTTACTAAACAAAAATGTTCCTGGATAATAATCCGCTGATAACTGTTGAAGTTTATTGTCTCTGATTTATGGAGGAGTCAAAGGTTACATATCTGGTTTACCTTGGCTGTAATTTTTTATTCTGATTAATTGTTTTCATGACTGAGAACCTTTATTAGGAACACCGTTGTTCTAATTAACCCTTTATAGGGAAGGTGTGCATGCTTTGCATTTTGATTTGCAGCCTAAACCTGAAACCGTCCTAAAAATGTTTTTAAAAAAATGAACAAGGTTTTTAAAAAGTTAAACTTTTTAAATAAATTAAAGGGGGAAAAGACGAGAAAACAACAGATTTTGTTCTTTTAACCTTTAAAAGGGCAACCATTGAAACACTTTGAAGCTTAAAGTTTTAATCTTTGAATGTTAATGTGGGTAAATTAAAATATATTTTTCTGTTTTTTTTTTTACATTTCCAGTTATTTACTTACTTATTTGACTTTATAAATAAAATATTTTTGTAAAAGTTTCAGGTTTAGGCTGCAAGTCACATTTTAAGGCACACAAAGTGATCAAATATGGTCTCCTGTTCTATAAAAAGTTAAGACCCCCCCTCATGCACATACGTCCACCTTCGTCTTGACATTTAGCCCCACTGACTTGTTTGTGCTCTTTGAGTAAATCCACATTACTCCACACATTTGACCTATTTTGCGTCACTCCTCTGACTGAATTACTCACCTGTTGGGAGCTAAATCCTGTCAGTGTTGTAATGTTGTGTGTGCACTGAGGGAGGGTAAAAATAGCTCAGAATTCAAACATTCATCTGGTATAATCTGCTCTGATTCACTTGTAATGTTTATAGATGCAACAAAAAAAATCATTTGAAGTATTTTTCTTTCTTTCTCCTTAGATAACCCAGAGTTTAACGACTGACCAAGCAAAGGACAAAAACAAACCCTAAAGGAGGCCGTGGAGGAAGGGTTAGACTTCTGAAGATGGAGCAGAACCCTCAGATTTGGTACATGCAAACTCCACCCCAGGAAGTGTCAGGAGAGGTGCAAAAGAAAATATCATTGGCCAGCCAGCCGGAGTGCTCCATCTGCTACAACACCTACGACAATGTCTTCAAAACACCCAAGTTGTTGGAGTGCACCCACACCTTCTGCCTCGAGTGCCTGTCCCGCCTCATGGCAGTCTCCGACCCGGATGAGAACAGTGGGAGCATGCACCTGTCTTGCCCCTTCTGTCGTCACCCCACCATGTTGCCAGAGGAGGGACCCCCGGCCTTGGCCACCAGCCGCGAGGTTCTCTGCAAGCTGCCCGTCCACCAGCAGCATGAGGAGCCTGTGTGGCTGGAGGGGGAGAAGCTGTGCTACAAGAGCTCCAGACAGGGCGCCCCCGACAGCCTGACGGCCTTCTGCATCTGCATTGACATTGGGGCCAGTAAGTCGGTGGATCCTCCTGTCCAGACGAGGCCCAGGACTCACGGCCTGATGGGCAGACTGTCAGACTGGAAGAGGATGGTCCTCTTCATCGCCCTCATGGTGCTGCTTATTGTAGTCGTCCTGTGGCCTCTGCAGTGTGTGTTCAGCACTGGAAACATGCGCTGTATGAGAGATCGACAACACATCACCACTACCACAACCACTACTTTTACCCCCCTCACCAGGCCTGCTCTGAAAGGATAAACAGCTTGAAAAGAACTTTATATGAGGACAAGAAAGACACGTTTGTACTTTTTCTGGGGAATACTTTGAATAAGTGCATGCTCCAACTACAACTGACAAAACCTCAGATTTTTAACTTTCAGATGAAGCTCTAGTTGCTCCCATCCCACTAAACAACCCCGACTTTATAAAGATGAAACGGTCCAACTGAGAAGCACGCATTATAGCAGCTGTAAACGACCACAGGTGAGACAAACACTACATTCAACCAGAAGAACCAGAGCAGACGTCACCTTTTTGCACTTTAATCCAAAATGATGTTTGATCAGATGATGTTCAGCAGGTTTAATTACTACGAGGCGTAAACCTGCAGGCCAGTCGAGCTACGTGACTTCTAACGTGACAATATTAAAATGTGAACTTTGCTTTGTTTTAAATCTTCAGCTGGCTGTAAAGGTTCATCGCTCACAAGACTGAATGTGATTTGAACTGAGAACTTTGTGTACTGTACCTTTAAATTGTGCCTTTTGATATGTTTTTGTTTACAAAACGATAAAAAGTGAAGTATTAACACAAAGCATGTCAAAACATCAAGACTGACGGTGGTTTTTAAGACTTTGTTAACATTTTTTGTCGGAGTTGGCCGGCTCTCGTGTTTATCTGTCTGAGCAGATTTAGTAAATTCTTCTGAAAATCACTTCTGAGATTCTTTTCTGTTAAAGAACAAGGCGAGAAGCTGATTGCATAAACCTTTAACCTGCAGCTATAAAAGTAAACCTTTCCTTCTGTTGTGCAGGAAGTGGTCTTTATTTACTCCTGGACTATAGGTGCGTCCACCAGGAAAAGTTAGGCAGTGGGATTTCCAACTTTACTCCTATGTGCCTGATAAGAGTTAGACTTTTATTCATAAATACACAACTTCCTTATGCACCATTTGTACAGCCAGGGAACGTGGTTAAACATTAAACTCATAAAGCCAAACATCACAGCCACACACGGCTTGTTAAAGAAGAATATATTAAAGGAGGAACATTTTGCTCCACAACCTTTTGTCCAAGGGCAAAAAATCACCACAAAAATGGGATTTTCTGAATTGAAAAATGCAAAAATGGTTTTACTCTGGGTTTACTAGTATACATTTCTTTAGTAGGGATGTAAAAAGGGTCTCAAAAGTTTGTTTAAATTTTTTTTTAAAGCATCACATTTGCTGGATTTTGATGGGTTGACGGTTTTTAGTTTTGGAGTGTATTTAAGTGAGATATCAGCAGCAAGAACAGGTCCTGGGTCACCGTTTCTTCAGTAACGCAGCTGGTTTAGTCAAGTTTTAGGAATGATGCTCATAATCGCCAGGGAGGGTTTGTGATTTCATTCCTTTCCATCCGTCTGTCCATCTTCTGCTTATCCAAGGTCAGCAACACTCCCCAGTTCATTCTGGGGGATCCCAAGGCATTCCCAGGCCAGAGAGGATGCATAATCCCTCCAGCGAGTCCTGGTCTCCTCCAAGTGGGACGTACCTGGAAAACCTCCAAAAGGAGGCATCCTATGCTTAAACCACCTCAGCTGATTTCTTTTAATGTGGAGGAGTAGCGACTCCACTCTGAGCTGGGTTCCATTTCCATGACATTAAATTAAAAAACCCCAGCTTAATAGAAAACACATACTTTGGATTGGAATTAACTTTTATTTTTCTGTCTTTCCTCATGTCGGTAAAAACTGAACATTAAAATGTCATAAACTCTGCTTCAGCAGCCTGCAAAATGCATCAGAGGGCTCCACAAAATCACTCTGAGGGTCACACTTTGGACATGCCTGCTTCAGGGAGAGAAGCTGGTAACTTAAAGCAAAATGAATGTTTTTTTTTTGTTTTTTTTTTGAGTGGCAGCAAAATAAACATCAACGATGGGAAAATTAGAAAAGAAAATCAAAAAATAATTTAAAAAACATGAATCTTTATCTTTTTACTCTTTTATTTCCTTGTTTGATGGGTAAAACACTACGTTTACCCATCACATACTCAGATTTATCAGCTACGAGGTATAGTGGTGGTTCTGGTTGAGTTCCTGAAACATGATTTTAGCTAAGTGCTGATTGCTCTCTGTTACAAAGTACCGGTAGTTCATGCTAGAGTTTTAAGATCTTCTGTAGAAACATCAGGGTCATTTTGGTTAAATATTAAAACAAATCTTTAAGTGCAATATCACAAAATCTTTTGTGGAACATTTAGTAAACGACCCTCAGCTGCAACCACATCAAACATTAGCTCAGTAGCTCTGAAGTTAACAGAGTTATAACCATTTATGAGTTTTAAGGTCAGTTGAGGCGGCCATCTTGAATGGAGTTCAGTTAGATGGAACTTTCTGGGAGTTTTATTTAAAAACATTCTAAAATTAAGACAGGGAATGGGTACGTTTTAAAAAAATCTCAGATTTTGCATGATTTGATTATCAAATATGTATTGAGGATGACTCTCAGTGACACCAACCTTTAGCCTAATCTGTCAAATTACCCAATTTAAAGGCACACTATGCAACGTTTTCATAATTTAAAATCTTTTTCTTGAGCCAGTATGGGCTACCCACAAACTTAATAAACTGAGGTACAAATTCTTCTTTAGCTGGAGACAAAATGATCCAGGTTACAGAAAGTTTCCTTATTTCTCTGCACATTCACAGCAAAGAAAAGCAAAGACTAGCTTTAATTTGTGCCATCGTATTTTTTTATTATTAACCTGTATTATAATCCATTTGATGCCATTTCAGGCAGATCATTGCATCAGCAGATGAAGCCTATATTGCAAAAAAGGCCAGTGCAAGAAGAAGAAGAAGAAGAAACGTGGAGAAGGGAGCACTTAGAAAATCACGACTCACTTCAGGCTTACTGCAGCCAACAGGGAGGAGGAATCAAAAACAAAATCACTTGTTTGTTCAAGTAAATGTAAGAGGACCAGCAGAAACAGAAAAAAACAAGGTCACGGCTGCAGACCTCTGCAGAATTTACTCATCAGTAATAGTCATTGGTGAAATGACGCCGATAAAAATCAGATACAAAATGAAATCATCAGATTACATTTACACCCACTGCAAAAATCTAGTGCACAATCAGAAAAACAACATCCACTCGGCCTGAGAAAAACGGTTCTGCAGTTTCAAGTACTAAAGTTTCACCAAATTATAAACAACTGACCCATACAGGAAACACGACGAGGGGAGGAGAAAATCTAAATTATTAACAGTGAATGATCAGAAACAGGAAAATAAATCTACAAATCATTCATCAAACAGAACACCAACATTCTCAATATTCTAATGTAACTGAAGAGCATCAAGTAGTGCAGCATTTTAACAGCAGGCAGACTGCTGGCCTTCGCTGACAGCAGTGGCATTCAGTTCATAAATCAGAGCTTTAATTTCACACTAAATAAAATAACGGTTCGCACCAGGAAACACTTTTATACAAAGCTTTAGAGGAGAAGTGTCTCACAGTCAGATATGGCTGCAGCAGGTTACATTCAGTATCAAATCTTCAGTGGTCAGAGTATTATCTCTGATCAGCCTGATGGGCTTGGCGGGAATAAAATGACTTTTTATATTAATTCTAGTCCGGCTGTGCAGGAACAGCTCAATTAATAAAGGGAAAGTGTGTGTGTTCTGAAGTCTAAACACAAAAGCTTTAGATTTGTGGTTTATTTGATATTTAAAATAAATAAAATGAAGATTTGTTATTTCAAACCTGACTATCCAGACAAATAAAACATTTAGTGACCTGTTCAGTCCTGGGATTTCTGCTACCTGAATGTCAGAGGGTAGTTTTGGTTGTGTTGAGTTCTTCGAGCCATTCCTGAGCAGTAGTTGTGTTTTGTTGTGTGATTATCCTGCTGTGGGATGCCTGGTTGCTGTTGGGGGGGGGGGGGGGGGGGGGGGGCGTGCCGTCTCCACGGTGAGATCAAGATCCTAATGAAGGTTTTCCAAAATGATTTGGTTTTAATGTTGTGGCTGAATCTCGCATTAAAGCAGGTTATTTTGGTGCCGGTTCTGGAGGCTAAAAATAGCCCAGAGGGGGCTCATCACACCACGACGCCCGTCTGCTCATCACACGGATGACGTCAGCTTACTCGCCCCGCTGTCATCAAACCTGGATTATAGCCGTCTTCTAAATTACTTTTTGGAGACAAATCTATTCTTTAATCTCAGGCAGATGGCCATCTGGCGCGCTGTAATCTCCCCTCCTTTTTCCTCGTCTTCTTGTGACAATCTCGTCGGACAGATGCTGAAGCACATCGGACCTGCAGCCTGGTGAGGACAGCGAGTCAAAGCAGAGACACAGCGGCGAGCAGATCCCAGGACTCCTCTCCAGACGATCTAAATCATGATCGCATCACCCGTAATGCATAAATATATCGTTATATTTAAATAAACTATTTCATAATCACGTTACACAGCTATAACTTCATACACAATTAACTAACAGGAAAAAAAGACACAAAAAAAAAAAAAATCTCAAAGGGGCCAAAAGAGATCAGATGACCGACAGGAGAGATACCTGTAAAAAATGTTTAAATAATTAAAAAAACACCTGATTTGCATTTATAACAGCAGAGGGGATTATACACAAATATTGCAGAAAACTCTCTTACAAAAATAAGAGTCCACCTTTATGCCAAAAATTAAAATAAATTCTTGTTAAGAGCTTGCTGCCCTTCCTGAGCGTCGGGACCCTGTAGGAGGTTACATAACTGCACCTGTCATCACTCTGCAGCCACATTATTAACCACCACAGCTGGACAGACAGACAGACAGACAGACAGACAGCTGGACAGACAGCTGGACAGACAGACAGCAGCACAAACAGTTCAAAGTTCAAACCGCAGCCAGCAGAGATAGAAAGCAGGATAACCAGCAGAGTGATTTCTGGCAACGAGTCGACGGAAAGCTTTGACCTTCTCTCAGGTCCTGTACAGATCTGTAAAGTCCACGATGGAGCAGACCCCAGCCCCCCCCAACAGAACTGACCGGGTCAGCTTGAGCTTCCAGGGTGTGTGAAGAAACAAACGCTGGGAGGAAACAGAAGGCTGGAGTACAGACCCATCCTGTCACAAGGCACTTGAGTTAGTTGAGTGAGAGTTACTCAGGAGGAGGAGACGAGGGGGGGGGGGGGCATCATGCTGTGGACTCCTCTCCTCTACAGAGGACGAGATCAGACTCCAGACTGAGAGCTTCAGCAGGACGGCAGCAGGAGACAGGAGGGGGGTCAGCTTGCCTCCTTCAGGGTCCACTGATGTGGAGTGTAGTTCAGATCACCACACTCCCTCCACCCCCCCTCCTAAGGGACATCAGATGCACCTCTGCTGAAGCTGCATGCAGAGAAACAGATGAGAGGAATGAATGTGTGCTGTCAGTTTGAATGATGGACAATAATTTGATGGTATTGAGCTAAAGACTCCACTAGGACACACAGCGGTAAACGAGGACAGATATCTGCTTCTCACATCCAGGTCAGAATTACACTAAAATCTCTTAAGAACTCTAGAAAAATTAGGATGTTTACATAAAAATTCTCCTCCGTGAACCGTCACCTTATCGTGGTGGAGGAGTTTGAGTGCCCTAATGATCCTAGGAGCCATGTTGTCTGGGGCACTTGTGCCCCTGGTAGGGTCACCCATGGCAAATTGGTCCTAGGTGAGGGGTGAGACAAAGTGCGGTTCAAAAGACTCTTCATGCAAGTACAATCATCGAGCCAGTGTACCCGGCCCGGAGGGTTACCGGGGTCCCACCCTGGAGCCAGGCCTGGGGTTGGGGCCCGTGAGCGAGCGCCTGGTGGCCGGGCTTTCGCCCATGGGGCCCGGCCGGGCCCAGCCCGAACTGGATACATGGGCTCATCCACCTGTGGGCCCACCACCTGCAGGAGGAACATGAAGGGTCTGGTGCAATGTGGATCGGATGGCAGACCAAGGCGGGAGCTTTGGCGGTCCGATCCCCGGACACAAAAACTGGCTATCGGGACATGGAATGTCACCTCTCTGGCGGGGAAGAAGCTGGAGCTTGTGGAAGAGGCTGAGTGATACCGGCTAGATATAGTCGGGCTCACCTCGACACATAGCGTTGGCTCTGGAACCCGAGTCCTTGAGAGGGGTTGGACTCTCTTGTATGCTGGAGTTGCTCCGGGTGAGAGGCGGAGGGCTGGGGTGGGCTTTCTGTTAGCCCCAAGACTCTCTGCCTGTATGTTGGGGTTTTCTCCGGGGGACGAAAGGGCAGCTTCCCTGCGCCTTCGGGTTGGGGAACGGGTCCTGACTGTTGTTTGTGCGTATGCTCCAAATAGCAGCTCAGAGTACCCACCCTTTTTGGAGTCCCTGGGACGAGTGCTGGATAGCGCTCCTACTGGGGACTCCATAGTCCTGCTGGGGGACTTCAACGCTCACGTGGGCAATGACAGCGTGACCTGGAGGGGCGTGATTGGGAGGAACGGCCCGCCCAATCTGAACTCGAGTGGTGTTCTGTTTTTGGACTTTTGTACAAGTCGCAGTTTGGCCATAACGAACACCATGTTCGAACATAAGGATGCCCACCGGTACACCTGGTACCAGGGCAGCCTAGGTTACAGGTCAATGATTGACTTTATAGTTGTATCATCTGACCTGAGACCGTATGTTTTGGACACTCGAGTGAAGAGAGGAGCGGAGCTGTCAACTGATCACTACCTGGTGGTGAGCTGGATCAGATGGCAGGGGAAGATGCTACGCAGACCTGGTAGACCCAAACGTATAGTGAGGGTCTGCTGGGAACGCCTGGCAGAAGAGCCTGTCAAGATGGTCTTCAACTCCCACCTCCGGCAGAGCTTTGAACACGTCCCGAGAGCAGTGGGGGACATTGAGTCCGAATGGGCCTTGTTCTGCTCTGCGATTGTTGAGGCGGCTGTTGCTAGCTGTGGTCGCAAGGTAGCCGGTGCCAATCGTGGCGGTAACCCCCGTACCCGCTGGTGGACACCAGAGGTTAGGGGAGCCGTCAGGCTGAAGAAGGAGGCCTACAAGGCGTGGCTAGTCTGTGGGTCTCCAGAGGCAGCTGATGGGTATCGGAGGGCCAAGCGGGGTGCAGCAGTGGCAGTTTCCGAGGCAAAATCTCGAGCGTGGGAGGAGTTCGGCGAGACCATGGAGAAAGACTATCGGTCGGCTCCAAAAAGGTTCTGGCAAACCATCCGACGCCTCAGGGGAGGAAGGCGGCAACTCGCTCACACTGTTTACAGTGGGGACGGGGAGCTGCTGACGTCAACTGGGGCTATAGTCGGGCGGTGGAAGGAATACTTTGAGGAGCTCCTCAATCCCACCGACACACATTCCTATGAGGAACCAGAGCTGGGAGAACTGGGGATGGACTGTCCAATCTCTGGGGCAGAAGTCGCTGAGGTAGTCAAAAAACTACGCAGTTGCGGAGCCCCGGGGGTGGATGAGATCCGACCTGGGTATCTGAAAGCTATGGATGTTGTAGGACTGTCGTGGTTGACACGTCTCTGCAACATTGCGTGGTCATCGGGGGCAGTCCCTGTTGAGTGGCAGACCGGGGTGGTGGTTCCCATTTTTAAGAAGGGGGACCAGAGGGTGTGTTCCAACTATAGGG
>SSNR01000050.1:3301304-3322416 GCA_006937965.1 Callopanchax toddi | reverse complement strand
GCTTATTATTATACCGCAATATAGATTTTAGGCCATATCACCCAGCCCTAAAATTAAAATGATCTTCAGTCACTTTGAGAAACCATTAACAAGCTTGGAGATAGACCATATGTTCAAGGATTAGCATGAGCAGCTAGTTAGCCACTTCGGTTAGCTTTAAACATAAGACTGTTGAGTGAAAAGCATCTTTAACAGTTCAATGACTGTAAATACAACATAATTCATACAATCTAACATTTACAAAACAAAACGGGACTTACCTTGGGGATATTTTCTTATGTCCCGCCGTGTTATTTAGAAGAAATGAATCACATCCGGGTCTGGCTTTCTTCTTCTTCTTTTAAATTGAGTAGTACTAGTGCAGACAGCTAGCACCCCACTCCAAAGCCTCATAACCAATAAGATCGAAGCACTAGCTAGCCCCTCCCACTGAGACTTTTTTCCAAAATCAGAAGCAGAAATTTGTTCCAGAAGCAAAAGGAGGCAAAGCTAAAAGCTAAGGTCAGAACCAAATCTTGCCCTTCAGAATAAAAGCCTAAATGGTACTGAATGAAACAGCATAAAGTCAGAACCAAAAAGGTGTTTCAAAGAATTAAAACATGAATGGTCAGAAGTAAAAATAAGTTTTTGGTTTAGAAACAAATATTTACTTATGAAATAGTTTATTTTGATTTTGGAGTCTTTTTTTTTATATTTTGAGTTTCACACTTTTGCTTCTGAAGTGTTCTTTTTGGTTGCAATATTTGGATATATTTTGTGTGTTTTTCTATTTTTTGCTTGGTCTTTTTGGCACAAATCTTATCCCATAGTTTATCACTTTTCATTATAAACCAGAAATAAGTTCTAATGTTTATCTGAAGAGGGTGTAGTTAAAATAACTAAGTTATTTCCAAACGCTACAAACCTATAAACGGTATAAACTCAAACACCTGCCGAACGGACCTCCGTTAATAATTACACCCTCCATCTCTCACAGACACAAGGAGCAGGACGCTTTAACGGAAGCTGCCCCCCACCCCTGCATTAACCGAAGCAGTTTTATTTCTTCTGAAGGAAAATGATTCAGCACACCTGCCTGGTTTCTACTGATGGAGCTGAATGTTACAGCGTCTGCAACTCCTGCTAGCTTGATGCCTCTCCCCGTTTCTAATATGACTCCTTTACTAAGAGCTAATCATGTGTTCTTACGTGTTTAATTGATTGTGTTCCGTCAAAACTTTCAGAAAAGTTGTTCTCAAGGTCCTTTGGGCGTAGTTCTGTCCTGAGCTTTGTACTAAACTCCGGGTTTTTAAATTTTCTGATGGACACTGGAGCTTCAGCAAGAATTTTCACCGGAACTGACTTTTTTTTCCATAATAAAAATTTAAAGAGTAAAGGAAACCAAATTTCTAGAAATTATGTTTGATGAAGATCTGACCTGGAAGTCACACATTGGTTATATAAAAAATGTACAATTTCCAAAGCCATAGCTGTATTACATAGGGTCAAGTTTTTGTTGAATAGTTCTGGTTTATTAACATTGTACAACTCACTAATAGTACCTTACTTAATTTATTGTGTAGAACTCTGGGGATCAGGATACAAAACCTATACACAACCTTTGTTTATTTTACAAAAAAGAGCATTGAGAATTATTAATAATAGTCAAGTGTAGCCGGGCTTAGCTACTCTTTACTTCACCCGGAAAACCAAGAGGTTGTGTTAATGACGAAGGACTCAGAAGTTCAGCCCAACTGGTGGCGTATTTAATCTGCACAGAATGGAATAAAACAATTCAGCATATGTGAAAATCATCCAGCTGATCTCAGCTCATCTGTCCATGACAAAAGATCCACATAAAAATACTGCTACATGAGCGGGGAATTCCGAATCGGCTAATTCACATGTGTGCTGCTACATTAAAGGTTTAAAACCTCGACAAAAACAATTCCATTCTACATCAAACTATACAGGAACACAAATAAAACATTTTAACAATGTATTAACTAGAAAACTGTACAACATTTCACCCTCTGTAACAACTTTCAGATGATAAAATTAACAGGAGCTCCATGAAAAACTTACCTTCCTCCATAACAGCTCCGAGCATATTGGGAAGGAAGGAAGTGACTTTGCGCTATATGACCGCCAAAATAAAAGACACCTTTTCAAAATAACTATAAATATATGTTTCAAATAATAAAAACAATCTAACAATGAAAATGAAACACAGGAACATTAAAAAAAAAGATTTTAAGTAAATTAAAAACAAGAAAACAAACAAATAAAGACATTTTAGTAGGGGATTCTTGGTGGAATGCATTATATTTTTCTTCTATTCTACATAGAGATCCCTCGAACCCATTATTCATCAAATATAAAATACTGAAACTTCATTAGTGGATTGGAAAATATTACAAATAATGTAAAAAAGAAAAAAAGACTAATACAAATACTCTACCAACAAATATTCAAAAAATGTTTAAGAGAGTAAGTGTTTACATGCTTAAAGGAACTGATGTTTTAAAAGGTTCAGATGCCACATTTAAGGAATGTTGCATTTCTGTAAAGGGTGTAAAATTGTGGAACAACCTTAACAGGGAAATAAAACAAGCAAGATCACTAAATATATTCAAAAAGGGTGAAAACTGAGGCACTCAGGAGTGTAGAATAAAAAGCCTTTACTTATTCTACACTCCTGAGTGCCTCGGTTTTCCCCTTTTTTGAAGATTTACTTATCCCTTCACTGAAGAGCACCGGAGGTAGTTCTTTTAATATCATCATCACTACCACACCCCAGAAGCACTTGATCTTGCTGTTTTTTACCTATCACTAAATATATTTTAAAAAATGTATCAAATCGAGTGTATATTATGAGAATGTATATTTTTTTTGTAAAAAGGGGCAGAAATTATCTCCTTTTTCAGGGTTCCTACAGGTTTCTTCAAGTCAGATTCAAGACTTTTTAAGACCATTTATATAAATATTTAATACCTATTTTACTGCCCATTTCACAGGCGTTGACGTAGAAAGAAGAAAAACCAGGGTGAACATTAGCATAGCGTTTCAACAGCTAGTGTTTTGCTCTCTTTTGTTTACTGTAGCAATGTCCGAGGGAGGCGCGGCATAAGGATTATACCCGACAGGAGGGGTGAGAGCTCTGAGAAGTGTTTTGAGTAAAATAGCTAGCTATACCTAGCTTGTTTGAAAATTACATAGTGCAGCTTTAATGCCTTCACACCAATTGTACCTACAGGGTATCTGCAGGTTCAAGGAAGCCAAATTTAAGACTTTTTATGACCTGTTTTAAGGCTACTTTGATCAAATTTAAGACCTTACATTCACGGAATGGGAAAGGGGATGTGAAAACCTTACAAATAGTTCTGACTAAACCTATATTGGAAGTGAAACTGCAAAAAAATAACAAATATCAAGATAATTGATCTGCATTATATCTTACGGAAGTTTAAAAAGCTCCTTTTTACTGAATTAACGAGATAATAACAGCCTTAAGTGACCTAGACCCTTGCGGTCTGGTGTACTGCTGAGTTTCAGATCTTTGTAACCCAGAAATCATAGGGGCCCTAGAAATTTAAGACCTTTGGACACTGAATTTAAGGATTATTTATCATTTTAAATGATATTTAAGGCCTTAATTTTGGAAATGCAAATTTACGACCTTTTAAGGCTTTTTAAGGACCCGCAGATACCCTGTTGCACTTGAGGACATTAACACTAGTATTTTTGATCACAATTGAGGAGGATTTTTCATGATTAACAGAAGTTTTAATATTATTAAAAAGATCACAGTGTTAACTTTTCGCTAAGGATAAAACTATTATCGAAATAGTAATGTCATTCTTAATAAATTAAACAATTGCTAAAGTTAAAATATACTTAAGTATTTATAAGTATGTGAAGAATATTTTAATGTGTTTTGAGAAGAATGGACCTAGAACATGAACTTCGTGACACCCATCTCCCTCAGAGTTACACACCTCAAGTCTAAACCAGATTCCACAGGGTTCATCCAGTTTAACACGGAGGGAGAAGGTGATTTATAACCAGGACGGATAACACTTTCTTGGGATGAGAAGTTTATTGTTCACAGTGAGTGGAAAGTTACAAGATGGGTGTACCTCTGGAGAACGGAGGTTGGGTGAAAAGGTTTTCGTGAAGGACTGAGGAGTATCGTCTCCTCAGATCTGGTTTAGCAAATGATAGCAAGCAACCACATCTCTTTGCAAAGAGTATTAAAGAGCATATATTAAGTTCTTTTTTTTTTATTATTCTGATAAAACTCTGTCCAAAAATACTATTTGAAATGTTTATTGAGGGTATTTTGTTTTACAATACATTTTTTAAAACCATTTTTCTAGTCCAAAGTGCCCCTTTTTGCAAAGCTTCTAAAAACGCTTTTTTTTTCATATGTGGACCTGTGATGTCAGCTAAGGGAGCTCCTAGCTAGGTGGCGCTGCTTACAGTGTTGTCAGATGTAGATAAATAAAGTATTTGTAGGATAATTTAACACTCTGTACGATCAATAATCCCATAAATATGATCATTTGAGCCCTTTGTTGTGTGGAGTTTGTGTAACAGATGCTTGTTTTAATCATTGTGTTAGATTTTTTAAAGCTAAACTACTTTAACATCTCAGACTGGCACCGCTCTAGTCTGCCAGCTGCCTGCTCGCTGTCGGTGATGAGTTGTTCGTTTTAGGTTAGAGCGCTCTTTAATCGAGTCGGTGTGAATTCATTTTAATAAAAAATGCTAAATTATTATGTTTATGAATGCCAATCGCCAGTCTGTCAGGACACTGAGTCAACAACGGGACGGCTTCCTTACCGGTACGGTGACTTCTGTTTGGAGACGAAAAACCCCGGTGGTCCTGGTCTAGTCCAGGACTGGATGTGATGGAGTCCCACATACCGACGAAAAACATCCAGTGTGACTCTAAACAGGCGCCGTTACTTCGATCCATTCACCTGAACCGCTGTTAGCACACAGCAGCTAACAGGAGCTAACGGGGAGACTTGAGTCTCGTTTCCATGCCAGGTTTGGTACGGTTCGTGGTGGGTCGTAATCCGGTACCGGTCCGCGATTTCATGAGACCATTTCCTTCAGGTGTCTGACCCTCACCTGGCTGACGGGGTACAGTAAATCCATGCCGCGATGCTCTCCAGAGGGGCTTCCCGTTCCCAGCGGGGCTACCAAGAGGGGATTCCCGTTCCCAGCGGGGCTACCAAGAGGGTCTTCACGGCGGGGTTTCCAGCCTGACCCGACACTGTTTCGGTCAGCCTCGAACCGTTTAGCTGTATCCTGTGAAACTTTTTATAAACTCTTTCATTTCTTAACAATCCACCTGAACGCAGCTCAATGTTTGGAGCTCTGATGATCAAACCTGGTGCTAAACGCTGGTATTTTATCCAGACCCGAGTGAGGAGGTGGGTCACGGTCTACAGCTGGACCGACAGGGTACAGCCTTACAGGACTGATTGTTTTTATCTTTTTTTTTTTTTTATCTTAATAACTGCTCACTATAGTAATAAAGTAATAAAATAACGGCACTCTGGGGGTTTGTTTTGCTCGTCACAAGTAGTGATAAGTGGATCAGTTTTCTATATAGAGAACGAACGGTCTCCCTGAACTGTCGTCACTTCCGGTTTGGTGAAAAAATTGACAATTCTCACAAAAACGAATCCAAGAGCCTAAATAAGCTGAATTTGTGTAAATTTTTATTCAGAAAAAGTTTCTATTATATTTCTCTAAACATTCGTTTAAGGGAGTGTCTAACTTAAAATATGCTCTTTAAAGTATAGTGTTTTATGAGGAAGGCCAGGTTCCGGCCAAGTTGGCTGGTAGATGATAAAATCTACCGGCCAAACATATTTTTTACCGGCCAGTAATTCTAAATGATTTAGATCTACCCAAAGCACGTTATTCTATAATATGTTATTTCCAAACAGAAAGGAATGACAATTTAATTAAACAATCATTAATAAGAAAAACAACTTTTTAGTCATTTCAGATATTTATTTATTTTTAGAAATATTTTTAATGAACTCTTATTGAAATCTAGTCAGACTCCTTGTTTTCTCTGTCCATGAAATCTGGCTGCTTCTGACAGTCTTTGTGCCACTTACAGCCTCATTTTATGGAAGAAAATCTGTCTCACCAGATTTCGAATATTTATAATACATTGAATTTCAAACACCAACATTTTATTCAGGGTTTATGCACGGGTCACTTCCTGGTTGCGAAAGACTCTGCCCCTCCCTTCCGGTTCAACGCTGTTCCCACACAGACTGGACAAAATTGATTTTTTTACCCGTTTTCTTCAAGACCTCCTGCGCATCACGGTAGACAATGTCCACCGGATTTATGAAAAACACACAGAGACGTCTGCGAGCAAGTGGGTGAAGGACTTTAAGCTGTATATAACCAGCTTTATTCATGAAATTGAAGGTAAGCTAACAGCGTTAGCTCGTAGCTTCCATCATCAAAAAACAGTGAGACAAATCTATATAGCCGTGATCGTGGGCTCCAACTGCTTCCCATCTTTCAACTTTCTCTGGTCTAGCTGTACGTTATCAAACACCAAGTCTTCATTCACCAAAAGAATAGTTGTTCCAGTGAAATAACACACGAACGGCGCCGCGCCTCCTCCACTCGGCTCTTTACTGTGCTGCAAAGTGTCGACTGCAGACACGGTGTGGTTAGAAATGATCATGTTTTTTCTTCTTAAGTACACAAATATTTCTTTTTGTAGTTATTTATTCAGTGGAAATGTGTGGAAACGGACTGATGAATTATATTCAGCTGATGCGGTACACAACGGAACACAGCAGTGTTCAGCTGTTGAGGCTTCCCATCGCTGATACTTATATGATGGCTTCATTTCTTAGTGCTATAATATATATATCATACTGTACTATACTATACTATTACTCGTTTTGATTATAAACAATATCTTTAGCTGGAAATGCACTCTAACTCTGGAAATCTTCACGTTTCAAATGGAACCGGAAATGGTCCCACGAGTTAATTTTAAACCGGACGTTCTACTAAGTACTCTGTGCATAAAGCCCATTAAAAACACCAAATTTTTTTGCTGTGAAATAAACTTCAAACGTAACTTTTGCCAGTAAAAAATGCTGTGTATTATTTTTCAGTGTTAAAAAAATTCAGTGTATTATTTTTTAGTGTTAAATATTGACATTCAAAATGCAATGTGTTAAAAATTCAAAAAAATAAATTCAATGTGCTTATTTGTGATTGGTTTATTTCGGATCCTTAAATTCCATGTCTGCTGTAATAGCCTATATGCCCATGGCCACTGTGACGTACTTCCGCTTAATTGTCAGCCCGCAGAACTAATTCCGCTAGCTAACTACTCCACTTGTTTTGGTTTATAGCTGCCACAAATGAAAAAGTCTAGCTTTAAATACCAGAGATTATCTGGTACTACTGCCGAACACTGCTCTGTACCACAGTGCCAGGCATCAGCAAGGTACAATTTTGTACTTAGTTCTATTTCGTATAGGCTTCGCCCTTTAATGGCTATCGCTTTGGGAATCCCCTCGCGCCAGTGCGCACCACTGAAGCCTTTAGTCCACGCCCACCCATTGTGGGCCTCACCCTATAAAACACCCCCAAAAAGGCTGAACAGCTCCCCATTTTTCTTCAGCGTAGCTACTGAGCACTTGTCCTTTGAGCAATCACATATCATCATGAGTTCTGCCGTCAAGTCCAGCAGCACGCGGTGCCGAGCAGGCGGTTTGGCTAGGACTCCTCTGGCCTCCTGCCCTTTCCGCGACCTCCTACCTGCTGAGGACAGAGACGACGGTAAGTACATTTTTCAACCTGGTGACCGAGGAGTTTTTCGCCGGTCACGGAACACCTGCAGGAAGAGACGACCGACTTCTTCCACAAGCACGAGCTGGACTGGACGAGTCCGCTCATGACAAGGACTTCTCAGGCGTCTTGCCCCCACCCCTCCTGGCCGGGAGGGCTGGGGTCGACCCTGCCACCGTCGGGAGTTTTTCTCCGGCCACTGCCTGCTGGTCCGAGCACTCCCGTGTCCCGACTCCCGACCATCATCCGGAGGGTGTTGAGCGGGTGAATTTGGCTGCTCCAACAGCTCACCCCCTCCCTTCGGCGGGCAGCCCCGTTCCCCCCTCCCAGCCGGCAGGGTTGGACCCGGGCTTAGCCCCGCAGGGTGACGACCCGACCCTCTCTGGTGTCGTACAGTCGGCGGCTACTAGCCTCCCGGTTATCGATGCTCTGGTTCAAGCGCTGCCGAACATCATCCAGACGGCGGCAAAGTTCAAGGACTTCGCTGTTCCCTCAGCTCGTCCCCTCCCTCTCCCTGACGACCTAGCGGGGAGGTTCGCGGGCTTACAGTCCAGCCGGAAGGATCCAGTTTTGGCATCTTTCCTGCGGTTTTTCGGCGTACCCGAGCTGGGCGTCAGCCGAATCCGCCAAGTTGAAAGCTCGGTCCCATCAGTGTTCGTTCCAGGCGGCGGCTGGAACGAACACGCAGCGCTCCTCGCCTTCGCCATCTCCAAACGGATCGGAGAGTGAGCGTTCATCCTCCATCCCAGAGGAGCTAAAAAAGGAGCTGCTTGAGGGTCCGATTAGCCCGGACGGGCTTTTCGGGCCTCATTTCTAGCTCACACTGGACCAGCTGCAGAAGTCAGCGGAGGAGCTGGAGAAAGTCAAGCGGCATGTGGCACAGCCACGCGCTGACGACCGCTCCTCTCATCCAATGGGCCGCTGGCGGTGTCGCAGAGACCAGCGCCAGCAACTACGGCGGTCTTCAGCTTCTGCTGCGGCCGCAGGCGCTCCTCCTCCGGCGGCTTCCTTCACCCAGCCGCTGAGGCTCTTCCCAGTGTTGGCGGGCAGCGACCGGCTCAGACTTGGCACAAGTCCGGTCCCCGACAGGAGCCGTTACAAAAGTTGACTGGCGGTGTGTGTGTACAACTGCTTTTATTGTGTTGATGTTTTTGAAATAAAACATTTACATCCCACAAAGCGCTCTCATCATATGGCAAAATCGGAAGATTCTGCTGTGTTCATCTCGCACACATCCTCCACTCAGAGTGAGCATTTATCTGTTAGAGATTCCTCTACAGATCATGTTTTCACCCAGTCAAACATCCTCCACTCAGAGTGAGCATTTATCTGTTAGAGATTCCTCTACAGATCATGTTTTCACTCAGTCTAAAATCCGTGGGACAGGTGTTCCTCTGTCGCTGATTTTCTCAGCACAGCGAACACAACATGAGCCCACGAGAGCACGGTCATGCTCTCGCGTGGACACTGTGATCGTCCCTACCTCTCCATCTTCTATGGGAGAAGGCGCGACTGGACGGGACAAGCCACTCAAAATGACCCGGAAACGACGTTTCTGTGAGGTCTCTGCCGCGCATCGGGCACCGTCCCGTCGCCAGGGCCCCGCAATGAGTGTAAATGAGGCGGACCCTCCGCCTTTTCGGCTCAATCCCCCCCATGGGTCTTCCCGAGGGTTACTCCCTGACGGGGACGGCGGGCGGGGCTTCAACCTGGTTGATGCGCATGATGACGTCAACGCCATCACACGCACGCCCGCTCTCAGCACGTTATTCAGAATGGAAGAACGCGTGCCCGATGAGCAGGTGGATGGATCAAATAATCAGCAGGGGTTACACGCTGCAGTTCGCGTTAACCCCGCCCCCTTCAGTGGGATCTTGGAGACGGTTCTGTCATCTCTGGATCAGAATCTGGCTCTCCAGTCAGAGCTGCAGGAACTCCTGATGAAGGACGTTATTTCCAGGGTTCCACTTGGGAAGGAAAATGCAGGTTTGACTTCCGCTTTTTCCTAGTCCCCAAGGAATCAGGAGGGATGAGACCTATTCTGGATCCCTCCCTTTTTTCAACAGATCAATCTTGGTGAGACCTTTTCATATGCTGATGATCAAACAGGTGCTGGAGTGTGTTCACCAGGACGTCTGGTTCACCTCCATAGACCTGAAGGACGCATATTTTCACGTCCCGATCATTCCCAAGCACAGACAGTTTCTGCCTTTCTCATTCCAAGGGACCCAGCAGTTTTCAATACAACCGCCTTCCGTTCGGTTACTCCCTGGCTCCGTGCACGTAAATGTGTGGAGACGGCCCTGCAGCCGCTGCGCACATCTGGGATGAGAACCCTCTTTTACCTGGACGATCTGTTTTTGCAGACCGTTCCAGAGAGGTGGAGACGCAAACACAGTCCCTCGTTTCTCACCTGTCACAGCTGTCTTTCTCCATTATAAAATAAAGTTCGCCCCTCCCATCTCAGACAATCGTCTATTTGGGAGTGGAGCTGGATTCGCCCCTCATGAGAGCACGACTGTCTCAGCCGAGGGTGAAGGATCTGACAGCTTTGCTCCGGCGCGTCACTCCTCACAAAAAAGTGACCGCTTTTTCGATTATGCAAATGCTAAGAACGATGTCAGCAGCACATGTGGTCCCTCTGGGCCTTCTTCACATGAGACGTCTGCAGAGGTGGTTTTTCTCACCTGCACCTGGACCCTGTGCGTCACAAGCGCAGATTGATCTCATTCCCACCTTCAGTGGGACTGGATCTGAGACGCTGACGGACCACCCCCCGCTGTTATCAGCAGGGGTTCCTCTCGGCAAGTCCCCGTTTTTTCCTGTGTCGGTGTTCACCGACGCCTCCCTTTCGGGTTTGGGGGGCACATGCCTGAGGTAGTGGGGGGGCGGTGGCCGTCCCACACGTCCCTGCACATAAATGTTCTGGAACTCCTCACAGTGCTGAAGGTGGTTCATCATTTTCTGCCTCTGTTGCAGGACCAGCATGTTCTGGTCCATACTGACAACATGGTTACAGCAGCATACATAAACCGCCAGGGAGGAGTACGTTCAGTCCAGCTGTTGAACGTGGCCAGGCGGCTGCTGCTCTGGGCTCACACACACCTGCTCTCCATCAGAGCGGTGTACATCCCCGGCGTGCTGAACAGAGGAGCGGACATCATGTCGAGGGGAGGCCCTCGGGACATGGATTGGTGTCTGCACCCCGAACTGATCCGTCAGATTTGGGGCAGATTCGGCAAAGCGGACGTGGATTTATTCGCTGCCCGCGAAAACGCACAATGCGACCTTTGGCTCTCGCTGAGCCCACGGGACGATCCACCTCTGGGAGTGGATGCCTTTGCTCACCATCAATGACCACGAACGAAGCTTTATGCTTTTCCCCGGATCCCCCGCCTCCTGGCTCGGATACGGGAGGAACCACTGTCAGTGATTCTGATAGCTCCAGAGCGCACGAGCGCTTCATGGGTTCCGTGCCTGCAACAGCTGCTGTCAGGCCGCCTGTGGCAGCTACTGTGGCGAGAGGACGCTCTCTCCCAAGCGGAGGGTTCGATCAGGAGCTATCCGATAATAGGCCAGCACCTCTGGGTCTGGCCGCTGAACGGGAACGGTTAGAGAGGCTGGGCCTCTCCCAGGAAGTGGTGCGCACCATTCAGGGTGCGTGCGCTGATTCCACTGTGGCGCTTTACGCATCTGAATGGACAGCTTTTCAGCGCTGGTGTGCGGAGAAGGGTGTGGACCCCTTTTCCTGACCCCTAGCTCACATATTGTCTTTCCTTCGGCTACTGATGGACAGAACCTGGCCTTCAGTACAATCAAAACATACGCTGCAGCGATCTCCTCCTGTCATGAGGGTTTTGGTGACAGAACGGTGTTCAGTCACCCGCTGATGAAGCGTTTTCTGAAAGGTGTATGCAGACGCCGGCCGGTGACGCGTTCATTAGTCCCTCAGTGGGATCTAATGCTGTTTTACGTGCACTGACTACAGCTCCGTTTGAGCCTTTGGATCAGACAGAACTGAAATTTCTGTCACTTAGACAGCCCTGCTGTTGGCCTTGACGCCAGCGATCTGTCTGCACAGTCTGTGGCTCCGTCCTGCCTTCAGATACGGGGAGACGGCAGTTCGGCTGCCTTACACCCCAATCCGGTTTTTACACCTAAAAGCATCACCAGTTCTTACAGATCCAGAGTCATACCACTGGATGGGTTTTTCCCTCCTCCGCATAATTTGGAGGAGGATGCCAGATCTCATCTTCTCTGCCCTGTGCGCGTGTTTTCTTACTATACGTCACGCGCACAGCTGCTCTGCGTCGTTCTCAGCGTTTATTTGTGCACTTTAGAGAACGCTCTATGGGTCTTCCTCTGTCTACCCAGCGGCTTTCACACTGGCTGTGCGAAGCTATTTCTCAAGCCTACACCTCCTCGGGTCTAGACCCTCCGGAGGGACTGAGAGCGCACTCCACCAGAGGAATTTCATCCTCTGCAGCTCTGCATGGAGGACTGTCAGTGCAGGATATCTGCACGGCCGCCTCTTGGACCTCACCATGTTCATTTGTTCGTTTTTATCTGCGTGACGTGTCCAGCTCCTCCATGACTCATTCAGTTCTGAGTGCTCTGTCGGAGTGACGCTGTGATCTTCTGCTCCATCCTATCTAACGAATGGAGGAGTATTTATTCCTGTCACGCCTTCCGAGCCGCCAGTCTCCTATTGAGTTAGATGTCCCTTTGTACATTCTAACTTAATTTTTTGTCCTTTCCTGATGCGTAATTACGCATGCTGGGAGACTGGCTTATGTCATTATTGGATGGGATATTAGGCCTCCTGTGGGTTTTTTCGAACGGACCCAGTGAGGCGTTGACTATATCCTGCTTCGCCCTTTACCCAAAGCGATAGCCATTAAAGGGCGAAGCCTATACGAAATAGAANACCTAAGTGTTTAGACATGTTTTGTTTATTTTGTTAACCATTAAGCCCGCCCTTGAATCATAGAAAAGAGACGCACCAGGTGTGTTGAGATGAGAGTTTTGTTGGAACAAATGTGGGGTGGGGCAAGGCAGGGAGTTAACAGTCTTTTGACCACTTAGAGCTGTTAGAATCATCTATTGGTTAACTTTCGTTTAGGTTTATATTTTTGGACTATTTCTGTTACCTTTTGAGATTTGATTTAGTAAATAAACGTTTTTAATTTAAACTAAGAAGCAGCAAGTGCGTGCTATTACACCTATGACACCTGTCGCCACCGTCGGCCTCATTCTTGGTGATTTTTCATTTGGAAACTCTCTGTGGAACTTGGAGGCAGAGACAAGTTTCTTCAAGCCAACAAATGGTGCGTTCCACTTCTGCACAGCTGTGAAGAAGCATCACTGCTTGGTTTGATGTTAGCAGATCAGGAGGATCTACAATTCTGGTGAAAATTCATTGGATCAGTATTAAGTTAAAGGAAGAGTTTAACGGGAAGAGAAGACAGAGCCTTTGGTTGATAAAGTTTACACAGCAAAGAACAAAGTATTTTTGTAGGACTTCATTTTTACTCAAACACAAAGTGAAAGACGTGAAGGTCTATTTGATCTACTGGGACCAACAGAACTGTTAGTGTGGACGTTTGATCTGAATTAGATTGATTTGTTGTGTTTGAACTTTTACCATCCGTCTCTCAGTGGGAAGTCACAGAAACACACACACAATGTGCTGGTGTTTGGAGGAAAACCAGACCAACACACAAAGGTAGAGTCCTGTTTGTCTATTTGTTATTTAGTGTTTTGATAGATTAGATCCATTTAAATGTTCTTCTGATGATAATCTGTTCTATGAATCCATTTATCCTGATGCCTCCAATCAGTTTGATTTATAATCATTGTGTAGAGTTCTGGATTTGATGAGATCAGTTCTGATTCCTGTTGGAATAGCCTATATGCCCATGGCCACTGTGACGTACTTCCGCTTAATTGTCAGCCCGCAGAACTACTTCCGCTAGCTAACTACTCCACTTGTTTTGGTTTATAGCTGCCACAAATGAAAAAGTCTAGCTTTAAATACCAGAGATTATCTGGTACTACTGCCGAACACTGCTCTGTACCACAGTGCCAGGCATCAGCAAGGTATAATTCTGTACTTAGTTTTTTTACTTTTCCCACTGATGAGGAGCTGAGACGTAAATGGATTGCTGCTATTCGCAGAGACAAATTTACGGTAACGCCACACACCCGTGTTTGTAGCCGGCACTTCAAGTCTGATGACATCCGTGAGCCAGCATCAGAAAAAGGTCGACGGCTTTTAAAAAAGGAAGCTGTTCCTGTTTTATTTGAGTGGAACAACTTTTCCCTCCCACCACCAAGACCGAGAGTTTGGGAGAGAAGGGAAAGGCCGCAGCCAGAGGTTGAGGAGGAGGACACACCGGACCACGCTTTTGACCCTCTCATGCATCATGACTATGCGTCGAGACCGGACCCTGCGGTGGTTGATTTAATGGTGGACGAAAATGCGTCTCTAAAGGAGGAAAATCGCCTGCTACGCCAGCAAATAGAGGCTATTTCACTGAGGCAGCGGTTCGGAATTCATCGTTTTGCTGCCTCTGACAAGGATATCCGGTTCTTTACCCGGTAAGTGGACTGTTAAATGTTTATTACAGAAGCGTAAATTATATAAAGTGACAATCGTGCATTACAATATCAGTCACTAGATAAACTACTTCACCGGTAATGTCCTTAACGAGGGTGCAGTTAAGTTTGAGAGAGAAAGGGGGTGTATGTGTTTGTGTCAGAACGGATCGGCTGAAACCTCTGAGTTTGAGTGTAGCGTGTGTGCGGCTCAAACGCGGCAGTAATTAGCGCTGAGCGTTCGCGTACACGCAGTTAATCTCGGAGCAGCCGTGCGGTTCTCGATGGAAGCGAGACCGCGGGACTACTCCGATAAGTAAGTAGTAAAACTGACTTACTGGTAGGTTGAGGATGAAGCTCGGAAGCCTGGTAGGTTTAGATGAAGCTCGTAGCATGAATGAATGAATCGATGACTGAGCACAGGTGTGTGGGGTGAAGGGTCATTTATAGAGGAGGTGAAGCCAGAGGGATGATGGGAAATGGAGTCTTAGCGGGAGGAGCGGTTAGAAGGAGGGGAAACCGTGACAGTACCCCCCCCTCCAGGGGCGGCTCCAGAAGCCCTAGACTGACGGGCACGGAAGTCAGAGATGAGGGTCGGATCCAGAATGGAGCGAGCGGGTTCCCAGGAGCGTTCCTCAGGGCCGTAACCCTCCCAGTCCACGAGGTACTGCCACCCACGACCTCGACGACGGGCGTCCAGGATGCGCCGAACAGTGTAGACCCGGTCGCCGTCGACGAAGCGAGGAGGCGGAGGAGAGAGAGAGGGCACCAGGGGCGAGGAGACGTAGGGCTTGAGCTGAGAGACATGAAAGACAGGATGGATCTTGAGAGTCGAAGGAAGACGAAGACGGTAGGCGACAGGGTTGATGGAGTGGTCGATGACATAAGGACCAATAAAGCGAGGGGTGAGCTTCCTGGACTCGGTCCGGAGGCGCAGGTTGGAGGTGGAGAGCCAGACCTTGTCGCCGGGCTGGAACGAGGGACCGGGCCGGTGACGGCGGCGATGCTGGCNGTATAAGAGACAGACATAAATGTTCTGGAACTCCTCACAGTGCTGAAGGTGGTTCATCATTTTCTGCCTCTGTTGCAGGACCAGCATGTTCTGGTCCATACTGACAACATGGTTACAGCAGCATACATAAACCGCCAGGGAGGAGTACGTTCAGTCCAGCTGTTGAACGTGGCCAGGCGGCTGCTGCTCTGGGCTCACACACACCTGCTCTCCATCAGAGCGGTGTACATCCCCGGCGTGCTGAACAGAGGAGCGGACATCATGTCGAGGGGAGGCCCTCGGGACATGGATTGGTGTCTGCACCCCGAACTGATCCGTCAGATTTGGGGCAGATTCGGCAAAGCGGACGTGGATTTATTCGCTGCCCGCGAAAACGCACAATGCGACCTTTGGCTCTCGCTGAGCCCACGGGACGATCCACCTCTGGGAGTGGATGCCTTTGCTCACCATCAATGACCACGAACGAAGCTTTATGCTTTTCCCCGGATCCCCCGCCTCCTGGCTCGGATACGGGAGGAACCACTGTCAGTGATTCTGATAGCTCCAGAGCGCACGAGCGCTTCATGGGTTCCGTGCCTGCAACAGCTGCTGTCAGGCCGCCTGTGGCAGCTACTGTGGCGAGAGGACGCTCTCTCCCAAGCGGAGGGTTCGATCAGGAGCTATCCGATAATAGGCCAGCACCTCTGGGTCTGGCCGCTGAACGGGAACGGTTAGAGAGGCTGGGCCTCTCCCAGGAAGTGGTGCGCACCATTCAGGGTGCGTGCGCTGATTCCACTGTGGCGCTTTACGCATCTGAATGGACAGCTTTTCAGCGCTGGTGTGCGGAGAAGGGTGTGGACCCCTTTTCCTGACCCCTAGCTCACATATTGTCTTTCCTTCGGCTACTGATGGACAGAACCTGGCCTTCAGTACAATCAAAACATACGCTGCAGCGATCTCCTCCTGTCATGAGGGTTTTGGTGACAGAACGGTGTTCAGTCACCCGCTGATGAAGCGTTTTCTGAAAGGTGTATGCAGACGCCGGCCGGTGACGCGTTCATTAGTCCCTCAGTGGGATCTAATGCTGTTTTACGTGCACTGACTACAGCTCCGTTTGAGCCTTTGGATCAGACAGAACTGAAATTTCTGTCACTTAGACAGCCCTGCTGTTGGCCTTGACGCCAGCGATCTGTCTGCACAGTCTGTGGCTCCGTCCTGCCTTCAGATACGGGGAGACGGCAGTTCGGCTGCCTTACACCCCAATCCGGTTTTTACACCTAAAAGCATCACCAGTTCTTACAGATCCAGAGTCATACCACTGGATGGGTTTTTCCCTCCTCCGCATAATTTGGAGGAGGATGCCAGATCTCATCTTCTCTGCCCTGTGCGCGTGTTTTCTTACTATACGTCACGCGCACAGCTGCTCTGCGTCGTTCTCAGCGTTTATTTGTGCACTTTAGAGAACGCTCTATGGGTCTTCCTCTGTCTACCCAGCGGCTTTCACACTGGCTGTGCGAAGCTATTTCTCAAGCCTACACCTCCTCGGGTCTAGACCCTCCGGAGGGACTGAGAGCGCACTCCACCAGAGGAATTTCATCCTCTGCAGCTCTGCATGGAGGACTGTCAGTGCAGGATATCTGCACGGCCGCCTCTTGGACCTCACCATGTTCATTTGTTCGTTTTTATCTGCGTGACGTGTCCAGCTCCTCCATGACTCATTCAGTTCTGAGTGCTCTGTCGGAGTGACGCTGTGATCTTCTGCTCCATCCTATCTAACGAATGGAGGAGTATTTATTCCTGTCACGCCTTCCGAGCCGCCAGTCTCCTATTGAGTTAGATGTCCCTTTGTACATTCTAACTTAATTTTTTGTCCTTTCCTGATGCGTAATTACGCATGCTGGGAGACTGGCTTATGTCATTATTGGATGGGATATTAGGCCTCCTGTGGGTTTTTTCGAACGGACCCAGTGAGGCGTTGACTATATCCTGCTTCGCCCTTTACCCAAAGCGATAGCCATTAAAGGGCGAAGCCTATACGAAATAGAATGTTGGTTATGTACCGTAACCCCAGATTCTATGAGTATAGGCGCAGCCCTTTAATACCTGGGCCTCACTGGTTCCTGAATGACTGAAGAAAAATCGTCTTGTTATTTGGGAGCCGTTCACCCTTTTTGGGGGTGTTTTATAGGGTGAGGCCCACAATGGGTGGGCGTGGACTAAAGGCTTCAGTGGCGCGCACTGACGCGAGGGGATTCCCAAAGCGATAGCCATTAAAGGACTGCGCCTATACTCATAGAATCTGGGGTTACGGTACGTAAACAACGTTTTTTTACTTTTCCCACTGATGAGGAGCTGAGACGTAAATGGATTGCTGCTATTTGCAGAGACAAATTTACAGTAACGCCACACACCCGTGTTTGTAGCCGGCACTTCAAGTCTGATGACATCCGTGAACCAGCATCAGAAAAAGGTCGACGGCTATTAAAAAAGGAAGCTGTTCCTGTTTTATTTGAGTGGAACAACTTTTCCCTCCCACCACCAAGACCGGGAGTTTGGGAGAGAAGGGAAAGGCCGCAGCCAGAGGTTGAGGAGGACACACCGGACCACGCTTTTGACCCTCTCATGCATCATGACTATGCATCGAGACCGGACCCTGCGGTGGTTGATTTAATGGTGGACGAAAATGCGTCTCTAAAGGAGGAAAATCACCTGCTACGCCAGCAAATAGAGGCTCTTTCACTGAGGCAGCGGTTCGGAATTCATCGTTTTGCTGCCTCTGACAAGGATATCCGGTTCTTTACCCGGTAAGTGGACTGTTAAATGTTTATTACAGAAACGTAAATTATATAAAGTGACAATCGTGCATTACAATATCAGTCACTAGATAAACTACTTCACCGGTAATGTCCTTAACGAGGGTGCAGTTAAGTTTGAGAGAGAAAGGGGGTGTATGTGTTTGAGACAGTGTGTGTGTCTCCGTAAGTTTGTTGTGTGCGCGATAGTTTGTGTGTGTATGTGTGTGTGCGTGCGTGTGTAGGTGTGTGTGTGAGAGAGAGAGAGAGAGACTGTGTGTGTGTGTGAAAGAAAGACTGTGTGTGTGTGTGTATGAGAGAGAGAGCGAGAGACTGTGTGTGTGTGTGTGTGTGAGAGAGAGAGAGAGCGAGAGACAGTGTGTGTGTGTGAGAAAGAGAGAGGAGCATTTGTGTTCTGTCAAAATAACCAGAGGTGTAATATTACCTCAGTCACTGGGTGGCGACTCCAGGTGAGAATAGTTTTAAAAGTTCTTGCCCCATTATTGTTATTTATATAATTTCAGAATTTAATGAATGAATGAGCCTTTTAAATAATTATTTGATGAGTTACATAATATTTTTGTTAAAAATCGGTGAATGTACTGTGTTAATGTTGGTGCACTTTATATTTCCAAAAATATATTTGAGATTATGACACAAATTATTTAATGGGTAATTTATTTAAACATTGCATCTTATACCTCAGTGTTCTGTGGTCTTGGTAATTATGAACAACTATTAAAAGAAGTATCTGTGTTCTATTTCTTTAGGTTTGCATCATATGACATCCTGATGCGTTTTTGGGGCATGCTTCAGAACTCTCTCCCATCCATGGTCAGTGTTGAAAATGTCCAGAAATAGGGAGTGTGCCCCTTTAAGAGTTATGCAGACTGCTCATGTACCGTGTATTCTCATTGGCTAATGTGCAGTGCTACTCAGCCAATAGCAGGTCTTTTCTGTATTAGACATCGATGGTTCAGCAGAGTGATGGTGAAGCGGTTGTTTGCCCAATAAGTTCGACCATTTTATGCTGAGTGTGCGTTAATGAGACCAAGTAAGTGTGTTCTGAACCTGATAATAGAAGTATTGGTTGATATTTCATATATTTGTTTATTGCTGCATTTTAGTTATGGTTAAGGCGTTAAGTAACATTTTATTCCCTAACGGTTAACACAGAAACATCTTTAAAGTCATTAATATAGATAGTTTTCATGTTATTACATTGTTTTAGTAAGTTTGTGGATTATATTGTGTAACAAAATCTAAAGATTGATCAAGATTGTAATTGATTGTTGGGACAGCATGGCCTGTGGGTGCAGTTACTGATTATCTAGCGCCCTCTATTGGATTCTGGTGAAATTCTAATTGTACCTTGGAAATGGTGTTGAAGATTGCTTTGCTTATTTTACACAAGTTTGTTGTTGTATTTTTCTTGTAGACCACACTTGGCAATATTAAAGGATTTAAATGGATCTCACATGCTTCCCTTACTTTCATCTCTAACCAGATGCCTGTGGTGGCTGAGAATGTTTGAACCCTTCAGAGTTTTTCAAGTTCTTCAATACAGTCAGTGTTCGACAGGCACAGAGAGGAGCTCTCACAGACTCCAAATCTACGGGCCACACGCTGCAACCTATCGATGAGTTTTTTCTATTTCTGAATTACCTGGCTCTTGGTTCCAAACAACGGGACCTTGCTGACCGGTATGGTATCCATCAGTCCACAGTAAGCAGGATAATAACATCATGGAGCAACTACTTGTTCACAGTGCTTGGCTCAGTGAGGATCTGGATACCAGAGGAGGAGATATGCAGAAATCTGCCTGCAGACTTCCAGGACTACCCAGACACCACAGTCATCCTTGACTGCACTGAGCTGAGGTGTCAATGCCCATCTTCCCCTCTCCTCCAGAGTGAGGTGTTTTCCTCCTACATGTCCCACTGCACTCTGAAGGGGTTAATTGGGATCGCACCACATGGACCAGTGACATTTGTCTCTGCACTGTATGCTGGATCTACAAGTGACAAACAGATTACCCGGGAATCTGGTGTCTTGAACATGCTAAAACCCGAGATGGCTGTCATGGTAGACAGGGGTTTCCTCATTGATGACATTGTGCCCTGCAAAGTTTACAGGCCAGCTTTCCTCTCTGGCAGATCACAAATGTCTGCATGTGAAGTTAGAGAAACACAGGCCATAGCACTTCTGAGAGTGCATGTGGAACGCTCCATTCGACGGGTCAAAGAGCACAAGATTTTTGATTCTGTTATTCCCCTAAGTGCATTTGGAAACATCAATCAGCTATACACTGTGGCTTGTCTCCTCCTTACCAACTATGAAAATGGTCCCCTGGTAAAAGCCTGGGCAAAGAAGCCTGATGTCTGAAGACCTCAGCATGTGTAGGGCAACCAAACTACACTTTCATAAAGGCACTGCATATCTAGTTTGACTCAGATGACCTTCAACAGTGCTGTGCCCTGCTGAGGGACTCCTTAGTCAAAGCTAGATATGCAGTGTCTTTATAACAAGTCATACAGGTTCATAACCTTTGTAATAAAGTTATGATTAATTTGTACGTTGACAAAAAAAATTCTTACATTTTTAAATCCCCTTTCTGTTAATCTTCACTAAAGTTTATATTTGCATGAAATATTACGTTTACATTTGTTTAAAGTCATTTTGTAATTAAAAAAATGAGTTTATGGTTAAAATATTTGTGGTCAATAAAATACGTGATCTGTTTTTGTTTGTTCTTTGTTAAATTTATGCTTCTAATCTTTTTAAACTAAACTTAAACCATAAAAAAACAAAACAAAATGCTTTGCAGAGTAATTTATTACTCAACTAACAACAATACATCAAACAACAATACATCAAACAAAACACAATGCAACAAGGT
>SSNR01000050.1:3280561-3293615 GCA_006937965.1 Callopanchax toddi | reverse complement strand
AGGATACTTTAAAATGCGATCTCTGGTACCAGATAAGGATGGCATTAATCTGTATCAAATTCAAAGGCTGTAATGACTCGCAAAAACTTGATTTTTAAAAACATGAACCTTCTTTTGAACCTGAACCAATCCTGCACTGAACCTGCAGGATGACTTTCCCTTACACTCAGATAGTGAGGCTTCTGGTTTTTCCTCATAGACCTGAAGCACTCGGACCTCACCGTGACCTCTCCTGACTGCTTGTTTGAAACTGAGATTACATATAGGTTAAACAAAAAATAATATTAAAAATACAACAACAAAAACACTCATGAAGTTAAATTATCCCTCTGATAACGTTTCCTGACTGTTAACTTTGGCTAGTAGAAAGCTAGCATATAGCATCATTTAGTAGTAAGTCAAAGCTGAAGTTTGTTAGCTTACCTTCATAGTTGTGTATGTAGCTGGACACATACAATTTAAACGCTTTGTCCATGCTCGACTTTGGCGTCTTGGACGAGGCCTGAACAATCCGATGTACGTCATTAACCGTTAATCTCGGGAGGTCCTGCAGCGAACGTGTAAAGAAAGCCATTCTATCCAGTCACATTAGTGCAACCGGAAGTTGTGGTGCCGGTTGAAAAATGCGGAAGCGCTAAAACGGAAGTCCGTGGCATATAGCCTATTCAGTGTCAGTGCTTGAGCAAGGAATTGATTTCAAATGAAGTCGAGCATCATTCAGCCAATTAAATCCTGCTCCAGTATGTGACACTGTGTTTATAGCTGGTCCATAGAAACAACTTCTGGGCGGTAAGACAAATGGCAGCCAACTGGGATGGTACAGCACATTTTGACTTTTTAACACTGAAAAATAATACATTACATTTTTTTAAGACTGAAAAATAATACATAGAATTTTTTTAACACTGAAAAATAATACACTGAATATTTTACTGGCAAAAGTAATGTTTGAATTTTATTCACATCAACACATTTTGGTGTTTTAAATTCACTGCATACAATTTTGGTGTTTGGAATTCAATGTATTATAAAAACTCAAAATCTACTAGTGAGACAGATTTTTTCCATAGTTTCCATGCAGGACAGTAATATTCTCCGGAAAACTGAGAGGACTAAACTGGGAAAACTAAGCAGGTCTAACCTAAGCAGACTAAACCAGGGAAGCAAAGCAGACAAACCAACAACTGGACCTGACACAGGAGGGTTTAAATACTGAAGGGAGCAATCAAGGGAGAACATGAGGCAGGTGTGAACGACAACAAGAGACACCTGAACATAGAACTAAATAAACACAGAGGAGTAACTAAAACAGCTGAACTAACATAGAAGACAACACAGAGGATTAACTATAAACACAGAGAACTTATGAAACACAGAAATAAACACCTAAACTAAACACAGAAGACTAATTATAAATATAGAGAACTAGACACAGAACTATCTAGACCATATGTGTCAAACACAAGGCCCACGGGCCACATGTGGCCCGCCACGTCATTTAATGTGGCCCGCGAGAGCTTAAAAGGTCTGAGTATTCAGAAATAAATAGGCAAAAACCGTATTTTGACCAAAAACTACATTTCCCACGATGCATGTCAATTGTGTTACCCGCGACTTGACGGCTGACCGCCACTACAGGGCAGGGTGCACACAAGCAGTACCCTGGTCCTCATGAGAACCGGATTTCGAACGCGCTTTTGCGGACCAGCGCTGCGCGGTCCCGATGGGAGACCCTCGATCTGACGAACTTCACATCCTGTTGCAGCTCAGTGAATGAGTGATCACATGACCTCTGAAGATAGTGGACACACACGGTAGGACCTCCGCTCCGACACACACACACACACACACACACACACACACACACGGCATCTCCAGTGCGCCATTACGCACAGCTCGGCGCGCGCTTTAACACACACAATCACAGTACGTCCGACCCACGCACGCAGCTCACACATGCCCAGTAGGGGTACAACGGGTCACAATCGATCTGTGATCTGAACAGATCACCCTCTGTGGTTCAGGACTCGGTTTGCGATCCAGCTGGCTGCGCTCGCGCGCTTTACTAACTCCTCCCCGACCCGACAGCTCGCGCTCTCAAGCTGCTGATAAATAATTCCCCTCTGAGAAAGACGTTCATTTTGTCATCACATATCCAGTTCTCTTTATCAGAATCAGTCATTTTAGTTGACCAGAACAAAAGATCACTGGTCGATTGTTGATCCATGATGCGTGCGCGCGCGGGGAGCTGCTGATCCTCCACCCCTCCGTCAGCTGATCATCCTCTTCTCTGATGGCAAACCAGATTAACCAGTTTCTGCCTAAGATAACGTGTTGTGTTGGACTTTTATACGAGCTAATGAACATTAATACTAACGGTGCTCAGTCAGGAACAATCAGAACACCTTGATCGTCACGCCTCCTCACCTGCTGCAGCTGTCTGACTGCAGTGAGGAAGAAACCGGGTCATCGCTCTGTCAGACCGGAGAGGTGACTAGTAGAAGGCTTTTCAATTTAATTGGTTTAAATATGTTTAAAAGTTTTATTTAAGCATCAGAATGACCTCATGAGTTAAAGGTTGTTTGAATTATTGCGCATTAAGCAGAAAAATGTTGAGCCAACAGCAAATCATCATAATTGATTAATTAATTGATTGGTGTAATATTTTTTTATGCACTGCTCATAAAAACCATAGGCCTTGGTAGTCCCCCTGGACTCGTGGTTTCCCCTGAGGATGGTGACATTTTTTGGGTAACGAATCTGAACAACAAACACAAATAAACATCTTTTATTATTATTTATCTATTGGTTTTTATGCCACATTTTTGCACTTGAGGACAATAACACTAGTATTTTAGATCATATTGTTTACAAGAGGCTAAAAAAACAACTAAACTAAACACTGCACAAAAAACTGCAGAACTGTGCATAAATCATTAACAATGTGCATGGAAAAAATGATCAAATATGCTAACAGTGGCCTTCCTACCTTTCCGTCCACAACTGCGCAGAGCGGCAGGTGGTCGAACAGGTCCATGAACCATTTCCAAGCCCTCGGGGTGTAATATTTTTTTATGCATTCCACATAAAAACCATAGGCCTTGGTAGTCCCCCTGGACTTGTGGTTTCCCCTGAGGATGGTGACATTTTTGGGGTATCAAATCTGAACAACAAACACAAATAAACAAACATCTTTTATTGTGAAAGAGCTGGAGGAGGGCTTCTGTTGGAGAAACCAACACTAGTTGACAACATCTAATAATAGAACTGGTAGGTTATTGAGCTCATCAGTAGGGATGGACTGATATGAAAAGTCTTGGCAGAAACCAAAAACACCAAAAGAAATTATGTTAGTTATCAGAACAATAGCATTTCTGGCTATGATGTGTACTAACTAGGGGTGTACTATCCAAATCCCACGATATGATATCGTCATGGTATGGACCTCACCGTACGTTATTTATTGCAATGGCAAGACTCATGATATTGTGGCTATGCTCACGATAATAAGCCTTACAACATAAAATGCACCATTATGACTAGGGCTGGGCCGATAACGCCGTTAATCTAAATTGGGCTGCTGGGTCTAGACCAGGCATTATACTATTCTGGGATGTATTTTATTTCTTGAGCCTTTGAGCTGCTGTGAGACAGCGCTGATCTAAGAGCTTCATGCTGAGATTTTTGACCCGTCTGGACTTGAAACTTTTTGAGGGGGGGCGGGTTATCAACTGACTTTACACACTGCTCGTATTCACGGAGGAGTCCAGCTCTCTCTGTGCTCCATTCACCGCTGCTTGTCGCCTTCTCCCGCCATGTTTGTTTTTGTTTGCCATGTGGGCTGTGCGTGCTCCCATTGGTGCACTGGCTGATGATGCGAAAGCAAAGAATCATGGTCCATGTAGTTTACTTTGCTATACTCCGGTGGGGCGAACTAAAACGTGTTATCTTTAACTCGTACTGTTCAATACCGTGACAAGACCACAACAATATCGTGGCTATTTTACTACTGCAATATCACGGTATTTCCAATATTGTTACACCCCTATAGTACTAACCTCACTAAAATCAAGGCATTGCAATAAATCAATTACAAAACTATGAAAACAATCCTGCCAGAAAAATCAGCATAGACCAGTATTGCTGGTTACCAGCATATGTTGTGTTTTGGTGCTGGTATGCTGGTCTATAGTGATCCATTAGTTCAACCAGAATAGACCAGCATTGAATCATGCTGGTCCACCAGCTAAACCAGCACCAAATCAGTGTAGCAGGATGATTGCCTGTTGCCTCAGCCATTCACCTCAAGAGGGCGCCATATAAAAAGGGTGAGGTTGTTGTACTCAGTCTCCCAGCCCTCCTTGCTCCCATCACTTCTGGGTGAGGTCGCTGGTTGTAGTGGCTGTGTTTGGAGCCCCTGCGTAAACTGTAAGTACATCTGTCCTCTTGCGTTAGCAGCCTGGGAGTCTGTGATGTGTTGTTCATGTTCTAGTGTTAGCTGGGCTCCGCACTGTCGCGCTAGAACTGAACCGTGTTTTGTTTGTGTGAGCGTCACTGGGACACCAGGTCAAAAATGGCGATGGTCTGAAGCCAAAGATAGCAAAGTGGCTCCAGACTGGATCAGCCCCGAAGGTAGCTTAAACGGATCTAAAATGGACCCTTGTCGCACCCTGGAAAAGGTCAGGAATGGATCCAGGATCCGGATTCAAATCAGATCCGGTTCGAAGTCTCTTCGGATCTACTCCTTTGGTATACTTCATCTGGTACGGATCTGCTTTGGACCCGTCTATTAAGTACATCACCCAGGTTGCCTCGATATGCACTTTCATGCCTCTCATCTCCAGATGCTGCAGTATTCTCCATTCCAGACATGACTTGCTCTCATCAGTCCAACTTGCTGCCACTGTAATGTGTGACTGGCTGCTACAGTGCTGAGTGGCTTGTGCGCGGTTTTTATTTTGGCAGCTTAATGAAGCTTTAGCCATGCGTTCGCCCCCTGGTGGTTGGCAGACGATTGGTTGAGGCGGTATGTGATGAAGAGGCAAGTAGAAGAGCTTGCAATTTGAATGGAAATATCGTTGATGATCAGGTTCATTTAATTGTGGCCACCAAAATCGTGATCATGATCAAAATCCGATTAATTGTGCAGCTCTTCTCCAGACAGAACGTGATGATGGAGGATAACTTCTGATGCAAAAAGAAAGGAGGAGAGACTGAGCTGCAGGGACCAGCCTCCATTTGTGAAGGAAACAAAATTTAAAACTCAAACAAGAAGTCCCCATCACGCTCTGACCTGCTCTGCTCAGCCGCCTCCTTTGTCCCAAACTGGACAAACAGCATGGAAGACCTTCTGACACCTGAGATTGAAGCCATTGGTGACGATGACGTCACCGTACCCTCGGATTGGACCTTCTGGCCTCTGTGAGAACCAGGGGCGGATTTAATAATAATAATGCATTGGATTTATATAGTGCTTTTTAGGACAATCAAAGACACTTTACAGAGTTGATTTATTCATGCTCACTCTGGTGGTGGTAAACTATGACAGATGTCTGTAGTTGCAGCTGCCCTGGGGCAGTCTGACAGAAGCGAGGCTACCATGCTGTGCCATTGGCCCTTCTGACCACCACCAACATTCACACAGGCAAGTTGAGTGAAGTGTCTTGTCCAAGGACACAACGACAATCTAACCCAGCTGGAGCTTGAGCCGGCGACCCTCCGGTTACCAGTCTGGCCACCCTCCCAACTGAGCTAATGCCGCCCCAATTTAGACTTGAAGATCTGGGGCTTAGCCCAGAAGAGTGATGGATTTTTTAGCATGTGCAAAAAAAATTGGTGCTTTTTTAAAATTAAATCCTTGCTACCCTAAAGAAGACAAAAAGCACTAGACTACACTTAATATTCTTTAATGAAACAAAATTGCCACCATGAATCAATAATATGATCAACAATATCACTCAGTCAGCTGCTGATTGAAGTCATCTTAGATCACAGGTCCAGGGAATACACCTCACATCTAAACTGGCCGAAGGAGGACGGGGAGGGACACTTTATTTAGTCCCTAAACCAGTACTTGACAATCCACCTGCTGTCCCTTGTGGCTCTACTGTCTCTTGTTGCTCCGCTGTACAGGTTGGTGACTCATCTGTGAGACAAAAACAAAGTCCTCAGATCTCACAGTCAAATCAACCTCATAGAATATTACAGCTGTGGATTCACAAACCTATCTTGATTTAAAAAAATATATATTTAAATGAATCAGAAACAGAGTAAATAATTGTCTTGTTTAACGTGTTCATTAGTCTATTTGGATTTTGGAAGCAGGTGTTACTCTGGGATTAACTTGAAAACTTATTAGACGTCAAACTGGACAGAAAGACAGACAGATGCGCACATCTGCTGCAGGGTAAATGTGTGTGCTTGGATGACAAGCAGCTGACACAGAAACACTAAACCTCACACACACTTGGATGAATTGTATAGTCCTGGGGAACTCAGGTGGCAAACACACACACACAGTTATATTGGGACAGGAGGGTCTGTTCTGCTCCAACACTTATCCCCATGGTGGGTCTAGCAGAGCATCACAGCCAGTTTAACCATGGCAGAGAGAGGAGATTCAGGGAGAAAAATGAGACATTAGAGAGCAGGAGGCACGCGGGAAACGAAAGCAAGAGGATTATAGAGGAAGAGGAGCAAGTTGGGGAACTGAGAGAAAGAAGAAGTGGAGAAAACAAGGATGCGGTGGAAGAAAGGGAAGTTGGGAAGATGAAGAAAAAAATTCCAAAAAGGGACCAGCAGAGAGCGCCTTTAAAGAAACAACAAAAATCAGATTTCTATTCACTTTAGTTTAGTTACACTCCTCAGTGTTCAATATTTTGTAAAGATTGCCCAAACATACCACACTCAGTTATGATTTACCCAAACAAAGCCATCAGAATTCTGTGCTTCTGATGTAATAAAAGTCTGTAAAGACCATGCTATCAATTTTCTGAAATGAAAAAAAAAATGCATGAAAAACATAAAAAACTCAGAAAAAAGATTAACTTTAAACAGCTAAAATGTGTCAAATCTTTAATAACTTTAATAAATCAATAACAAATTAATTAGGACAGACTGATGAGTCTGTTCAGGATTTATTTATTTTTTTTTAGAAATGTGCAGATAATATTGTTGTACATCACTATTTTTGAAGCCACAACCATAAAACACAAAGTTGATGTTGAGGGTTTTAACAGTTTTGTTTATTATTTAAATCTGAATGTGACCTAAAACTGCATGTCATGGGTTTAGCCACTAGATGGTGCTAGATGAACACAAATTATGGAGAAAACCCAAGATGACCCAAACCGGAAATAAACATATTTTTAAGACAAAAGCTGAGAAATGGCAAGCTTAAAAAAAATAAAGCATACATAAAAAAAAAAGCTTCTGTGTTTGTCCCTGGTGGTCTGAACTGGGCCTGCCATGCAGGAGCTCACCACCTGCGTCTTCTTCTCCCAGCCAAACACACAAACACACACACACAGATGTGAACACAATGCAGTTTGAGCCATTTTCTTCTCCAAGCTTTAAATAAATAGTTGGGAGTTATTGCAGACTTGACAACAAGCCTTCAAAATGATTTCATCAAACTGGAGACGGAAAGAAAACTACTCAATTTGTTTCTGATTACACAAAATCTGCCTCAGTTGGTTGTTTCTTTGTGTTGCTTTGGAACACCAGTTACATCGAGTTTTTACTCTTTAGCACCACGACACAACTTTGTTTTTCTTTATCAAGAATATATGAAGAAAAAAAGAACAAATACAAACACCGATCATGATGCTTGAGGAGTCGAAATGTGCCAGGAGTCAAACACCTGCTGCATTTTATTTAAACGTTGTTTTCCCCAAGACAATTATTTCCAACTCATATAATCTAGATTAACTGCTACCTCTTTTCTCTTTATCTTTACTAGGAAGGAACAATGAAGGTTCAGCCTCTCGTAAGTCAAAATAAAGTTCCACTTTAATCACAAGTGTGACAACAGCAACAAAAACACATTTTCTATCTGAACTAGAATGTAAAATGTGTCTAAACTAAGCGTACAAACAACAACAAAGCAGTGCTTATAAAGAAAAAAAAAATCAATCTGCCTTGATTTCAGCTACATAAAGATTTTTGCTCCCATCATGCACAGCTGGGAGGTGATTAAATTCCTTTCACACTCAGACACCTGCTAAAGTACCTGAAAGAAACATCTGAAAAAGTCCTAAAAAGTATTTTCAGAAAGGTTCATTCACCCTGAGCGTGCACACACACACATGCACACACACGATGTTGCATTGAAGCAGGAACGTAATGAGAAAAGAGAGCAGAGAAAAGTTTTATCAGTGACCAAAAACTTACATCGTTATACCCCAGATGAATGTGAGCTGATAAAATGGGCTCAGGAATGCACAGGAGGGGAAAAGAAGATGAAATATTTCAGATGACCTTAGAAATATTTCAAGTATTGGTTGTTTCCTTACTGGTAATGCCGCTGTTAACCCAGAATGCAACTGGTTTGTTTTCAAGCTTATTTTTCATTTTCTTACTCAAAAAAATGTAATTTTTCAATGTACAAACTTTTACTTCATGATTTTAGGGTCCTACATTTGAGTTTGAAGAAGAAGTCGATCAGGGCTTCTGAATTCCACACAGGAAATCTCAAAAAGACACAAAAACATGGAATACTAACTTGTTCTCCTTCATACTGCTGGGGGATTTTAATATACATCTTGATAATAAGAATCTGCCTATTACCCGAGATTTTTTGTCCTGTTTGGAGAGTTTTGGACTCAGTCAGTTCATTGACTTTCCAACACACATCAAGGGCCACACTCTGGACTTAATATCCTGTTCTGGTCTTGTTCCTGCCAACTGTTCAGCTGATGAAGTTCACTTTACTGACCATTTCCTCCTCTCATTCAACGTCACCCTTCGTCTTTCTGCAGTTAATCCGCCGCGCCTCATCTCATTCCGGAACCTCAAATCTATTGACATGGATGCTCTTTGTGCCAATATTGACCATATGCTTATCCCGGATCACCTCTCCAACCCTGATGAACTTATTTCTGTCTATAATAATGTCCTAAATGGCATCCTGGACTCTCTTGCTCCTGTGAAAACCCGGCTTGTTTCCTTTTCCTCAAGTGCCCCGTGGTACACTCCTGGCCTGCGTACATTAAAATCCAAAGGTCGCCGACTCGAGCGTCTCTATAAAAGAACTGGCCTCTTTTTGCACAAAGAACAATATCTTACTCATCTACTGCATTACAAAACTTCTGTAGACTCTGCCAAATCCCAGTACTTTTCTAGACTCATTACTTCGAACGCTGGTAACTCTAGAACATTATTTTCATTACTAAAGAAAACGGTTCAACCACCTGATTCCTTACCATCTCACATGTATTCTGCTGACACCTGCCAATCTTTATTATTGTTTTTCAATGAGAAAATTCGCAACATTTACCAGCATCTGTCCTCCGATCCTCCTATTCTTCTCCAGTCTCTTTCCTCTCCACATTGTCAACCTTTCTCCAGCTTCCATCTACCATCTGCCTCTGAAATCTCTGACCTGATCAGTAAATCTAAGCCTACCACCTGCTCTCTGGATCCCCTTCCCACCATTCTAGTGAAGACTTGTCTACCTTCTCTCATTCCTTTCATAATCACCATCATCCACTCCTCTCTCACTACTGGTATAGTCCCATCTCAACTTAAAACTGCTGCAGTCACTCCCATACTCAAAAAACCAGGTTCGGATCCCAATAATTTTAATAATCTTCGCCCCATCTCTAACTTACCTTTTATCTCGAAAATTCTGGAGAAAGTAGTAGACTCTCAGCTTCGTTCTCACTTGTCATGTAACTCTCTTTATGAACCCTTTCAGTCTGGCTTCCGCCCCGGTCATAGTACAGAAACAGCAATGGTAAAAATCACAAATGATCTTCTAACTGCAGCTGATTCAGGCTTACTCTCCATCCTCATCCTCCTTGATCTGAGCGCAGCCTTCGATACCATTTCTCACTCCATTCTTCTTGACAGGCTCTCATCTATCGGTATTTCTCATAACGCACTCAACTGGTTTCACTCATATCTCTCCGGTCGCACTCAGTTCATACAACTGAAATCTTTCAGATCCGAACCCTCCCCAGTTAGCAGAGGTGTGCCCCAGGGATCTGTCTTGGGGCCCCTTCTCTTCATCCTTTACATCCTTCCTTTAGGTCAAATACTCCGGAAATTCAACATTCAGTTTCACTTCTTTGCGGATGACACCCAGCTCTACTTGTCTGCCAAACCAGATTCCTCNGTCAGCAGTTTGATGACTTGTTCCCAGAAGCCTTTTTGCAAGGTTCTCAGCAGAACTTTCTGACCTGGTGTGACACACTTCTCTAAATTTTGAAGAGGTGATGCGGCACTTCCTTAGTTGGTGCCACTCAACACAGGAACTCTGCTCTCGTGTGCTGTTTTCAATTTTGTGTGATGTCTCAAATGATGTTGTGAGGGACGTGAAATGATGGTGCTGATGTTCAGTAAACACAAATGCACATGCAGAGGATCCCAGTCTGTAATGAGGGAGTGGCAGTTGTGGGGGAGAAGGGGCATCTGTGTGTGGACGCGTTCTGGGGACTGTCCTCACAGGTAGCTGGTAAGATAGTACGCTTCCCTCTTGCACTGGACCAAACGCAGACTCAACCAGAGGTACATCACCAGAGACAGCCATGGTTGTGATCATAGGAGCCTCATCAGCACCAAGTCCGTGGTACGCCTCCTGCACCTTCAGCATGGAGATGTCTGGCAGAGGACAGCTGACTCCTTTATACAAACTGCTTCTGTGGAAGAAAAAAAAAGACAAATGAGGTTTGTGTGTGTGTGTGGTGCGTGTCATATACAGCAACACATACCTTGTTCCTTCTACCAGTCTCCTCTCCCTTGGTCTGGCTGATATGATGACCATATCATTAACTGGACCAGGTTTAATACCCTGTATCAAAAGATAAATATGTTTAAAAGTCATTCCAGAAACATCCAGAAAAATAATAAAAGTATGATTAAAGGCTTCAAACCATGGTCCTCGGTTTGTGCCACTGTTGTTCAGTTTCTGTGCAGCTGAACACTGGCGGAACCGATGTAAGTCTCAGCTGGGAGTAATGCGCTGTCTGGTAGAGCAGAGCTGCCACATGACAGCACAGGGCTGTACCTGCCACACATGTACACTGGCATCTCAGTAGTTCCACCGGTTTAGAATCCCTTAGCACAATCTGTTAGAACACAAAACCTTTGTTAGACTAACCTTTCATTTTAAGCAAGACAGCCTTTAAGACACTAATGCTGGGAGTATTTGTTAGTGGAAATTTGTTAGTAAACATTAAAATGTGTAAAGTGATTTTATAGTTTTAATATAATAGAATATGATTAACTTCACTTTACTCATTTTAAAATAGAAGTGCTGAAAATGGGAAAAAAGGAAAAAACAGGAAAATAAGAAAAAAAAGTGCAGAACAAGTAATGAACAAATTATAAGAACTTAGAACTAAATCATTCTTCTGCGAGTCGTTCAAATTGGAATGAACTTCCTTTATTCTGCTGTATTGACAGTCACAGGACAGCTTTAAAAGCAGCTAAAAATGTTGCTTTTTTTAATGTATTTTATGATCTTTTTCTTTTGCTTTTAATTATCTGATTCTTTTTGGCTTTGTGCCTTTTAATTATGTTTACAATTTAATGTCTGACTTTACTATATTCTTTCTAGGATACTTTATAATGCGATCTCTGGTACCAGATAAGGATGGCATTAATCTGTTTCAAATTCAAAGGCTGTAATGACTCGCAAAAACTTGATTTTTAAAAACATGAACCTTCTTTTGAACCTGAACCAATCCTGCACTAAACCTGCAGGATGACTTTCCCTTACACTCAGATAGTGAGGCTTCTGGTTTTTCCTCATAGACCTGAAGCACTCGGACCTCACCGTGACCTCTCCTGACTGCTTGTTTGAAACTGAGATTACATATAGGTTAAACAAAAAATAATATTAAAAATACAACAACAACAAAAACACTCATGAAGTTAAATTATCCCTCTGATAACGTTTCCTGACTGTTAACTTTGGCTAGTAGAAAGCTAGCATATAGCATCATTTAGTAGTAAGTCAAAGCTGAAGTTTGTTAGCTTACCTTCATAGTTGTGCATGTAGCTGGAGACATACAATTTAAACGCTTTGTCCATGTTCGACTTTGGCGTCTTGGACGAGGCCTGAACAATCCGATGTACGTCATTAACCGTTAATCTCGGGAGGTCCTGCAGCGAAAGTGTAAAGAAAGCCATTCTATCCAGTCACGTTAGTGCAACCGGAAGTTGTGGTGCCGGTTGAAAAATGCGGAAGCGCTAAAACGGAAGTCCGTGGCATATAGCCTATTAAAGATAACTGGGGTTTAGAGGATCAAAGAAAATGATTTTGAATCAGTTTTATTTAAAATTTAAACATTTTTACTAATTTACTAAACTGTACTTGTTTACTAAATTTTACTAATTTACATCTGGAATCATTTAATGTTTTAAAATCATTAATAAAAAAACTGATTTCAGATCAAACCAGAATTCCAACAGGAATCAGAACTGATCTCATCAAATCCAGAACTCTACACAATGATTATAAATCAAACTGATTGGAGGCATCAGGATAAATGGATTCATAGAACAGATTATCATCAGAAGAACATTTAAATGGATCTAATCTATCAAAACACTAAATAACAAATAGACAAACAGGACTCTACCTTTGTGTGTTGGTCTGGTTTTCCTCCAAACACCAGCACATTGTGTGTGTGTTTCTGTGACTTCCCACTGAGAGACGGATGGTAAAAGTTCAAACACAACAAATCAATCTAATTCAGATCAAACGTCCACACTAACAGTTCTGTTGGTCCCAGTAGATCAAATAGACCTTCACGTCTTTCACTTTGTGTTTGAGTAAAAATGAAGTCCTACAAAAATACTTTGTTCTTTGCTGTGTAAACTTTATCAA
>SSNR01000050.1:3219496-3272298 GCA_006937965.1 Callopanchax toddi | reverse complement strand
CCAACTGCAAAAAAAAAAAAAAAAAAGGGTTGATAAATGGATTCAGACTGATTTTAATTGCTTAACTTTTCATGAATGGCAATTTGTGGACAACTGTGAGGCCTAATAAGTCTTCTGTGCTCACGCTCGCTGCCTCTCCGCTCTTTTTGCTCCAGAGTTCTGTCTCTGTTAGATTCACGTAGCTAATCATCATGAGTGTAGATGGGTATCCAAATGCAATCACGGGCAATTATGCTCCTTGCCGTGCTCGTGTGTGTGTGTGTGTGTGTGGAGAGCATTTCTGTGTACATTTTAGCCCATTAGGCAGTGATGCACTGATTAACCGTCACTTCTTATGCTGCCCAAGTGCCAGTCACACACAGACAACAAACAAGAAGCAAGGCACTCTGCCTCACTGAGACACACACACACACACACACACACACACACACACACACACACACACACACACACACACACACACACACACACACACACGGTCTGCTCCATTATCCACTCAGGATACTTGTCACAGTCGTGGACATCAGCATGACAAACTGCAGCTAATTCAGTTGGATAAAATAGCTGAGAAAGTGGCAGCACATGTTTCAGATGAACGCTTTTAATCTGCTAAAACGCTGCGTAGCTCTAATAGGACCTTTATTTCTAAATCTCATTTTCCTTTCCTTGTGTTTGTTATAGCTAGAGTACCCAAAAAATGTACTCAAGTAAGAGTAGCACTACTTCAACATATGTTTACTCAAGTAAAAGTAAAAAGTTGCTGTCCCAAAAAATACTTGAGTATGAGTAAAAAAGTATTTGGTAAAAAGTCTACTTGAGTACTGAGTAACATCCATCAGATTTGTTAAAAATGATGTCATCAGACAGACAAAAATATAAAGTTTGGGGGAATTTCTAGTATCTTAAAGGCTAAAATGAAAAACACTGATACAAATACATAACATGATATCAAAACAGCAAATTTTAAGCAGAAGAAACACTTTTCAAAGTATTTTTTAAAATATATTGCCAAAACTTAGTAGAGCTAGCTATGCAACTATAAAACTAGCTAGGTAGTAGCATTACATTTAGTAGCTGGCTATGTCTGGCTTTTGTGCAAGCTAGATAAAGATAGTTAGCCATAGAAAATGAGAGTAGGAAAACAAAGCTGGTACACAAATATGTGGTCTCCTTTAATAAACTGTAGGTCTGGTGTACTTTTGTTAAAACATGTTTGTTCTTCCTTTAAAGTTACTCGCAGTAAGTAGAGGATTCAGAGATTTTACTCAAGTAGGAGTAGGGATACTTAACAAAAATAATACTCAAGTAAGAGTAAAAAGTACGGTGAAGTAAAACCACTCATAAAGTACATTTTTTTCAAAAAGTTACTGGAGTAAATGTAACTGAGTAAATGTAACTGGTTACTACCCACCTCTGGTTCTAGCTGGTTTTGTTGTGCGAGGCCACATGGTCTCATGCTGCTTGTGTAAAACTTTGCAGTCTGTGTCCTCTCCCCTGTGCAGCAGTCTTACTTCCCCTCTCTCTCTCACCATCTGCCCCACACTTACTATTATTTATATGCTATGGTGATTCTGCACATCAGGGCATTGTGACGAATTCTGATTAGGGGCTGCTTTACTCGGTGAGATATTTAGTGCTCTCAGTAGGCAGTAAAGTAAGCACAGAATGACCATATTGACATATTGCTGTGGGAGTTAGATGATGATCACAACCAGTGAGTCTTTACCTGGTTCACTCACAGTATTTGGGCTCCATAACTCACACATTTCTATGGAGTTCAGCTCATGCTAGCAGTGGAAATCTGTTTCATAAGTTTTGTAAAGCGTGCACATGGATTGGCTAAATGTTTAGATATTTTTGCATGAGAGTCTTTGCTAAGGGACTTCAGGTTGTTGGAGAACAAGCAATAAAACATGATGTGAGTTCATAAAATGGACAAATGTGGACTCCAAGGATCTGCTGTATATCTTTAAAAATACTTTCAATGACAAAAAAAATAAACAATATGCTACTGATTTGAGTTCAACCAATAACATAAAAGAGTTTACAGTTTAAAAATTCCAACTTTTCATTCTAACTTTTCTTAAGGAAGCTTAATGTGATTTTGGTGAAGCTTCAGTCTATTTGAATCCAGTTATTAAAAATATTGTCAGATTCTGTAGTTTGTAGATATTAATTTGTTTAACACTCCTCCTTCTGCGTGGCCTTCACATGTTTTTTGTTAGTTTGATGATTTATATTTTTAGTGAAATGAACTCAAACTTTTAAGTAAAATTTTAAAAATGACCGAGCAAAAGACTTTGCAAGCTAAACATTTAACACTGCATGTGAGATTTTATATTTTAGTTCATGAATAAGAAGCCTGGATAAGAGCAGGAACAGATTATTAATGAAATTAGACCCGTTTTATAGGAGTGTTAATTATCAAACAGAATATTTAAAGAAAATGGAAGTATATTTATCTATGTGAGATCTTTAAAATGCAGGTCAAGACGTTTAAAGTCGGCCTCTGATAATGATCCTTAATGAAACAACATGGACAGAATATCCTAAATCCACTAAACAAACCCCTGATAAAATCGATTTTTAGATGATAAAACAGTCTGGTTTGTCTCCTTCAAGTCACGACAGAATGTTTGTAATAAAGTTTTTAGTTTTCCCTGAAGGAATTATTGAAGGTGCTGCTTTCATTTCCTCTCGGTGAGCGTCCTGCTTAGCGATGGAGCTCTGTATTCCTAAAGTGGTACACATGTAGAACATTGTGGTAATGAGGGTTAGCAAGCTCACTGAGCAGCTGTTGAGAGTTATTAGTATTTAATCTCAGAGAGGAGAGTGCTGTGAATATTCACACTTTGATCAGCACAAGCGGCTCATCTTCTCCTGTCCTCTCATTTCATTTTCTCCTCTCTTCATTTATCAGTCTCCTCCTCCTCCTCCTCCTCTTCCTCTTTGCACTCCCAAAGGAGCTCCCTGCATCCTAATGGAGGATAAATTTCCTCCTTTCCCCAGTCTCTCTCCAATGCTGTTTATTTCTCTCTCTCTTAGGGATGATAACTGCTTTATTTCATTACTGCATGACCAGAATAATGACTTTATATCAAAAGCTAAGATGTGTCACAAACATAATCAGTGCCCCGTGAAAGCATTGTAATGGAAAACTCACTGTTTTTTGTCTATTCAGAGACATTTACCAGTTTTTTGGGATGATTTTGAGGTCAAAATAACTTCTGTAGCAGAAGTTACTGTGGAAAACAGCAAAAAGCTTTTAGAAGCACAGAAATGTTGGGGGAATAAACAATAAAATACAGCTGGTTTTGTGTTGTGATGCCACAGAGACAGAGGACGGGGCAAAATTAAGATCTGGTTTGTGTTTTTGGCACTTAACAAAAAAAAAAGATAGAGAAAAACCCCCAAAACAATGAAACGATCACCTTCAGATATTAAACAGCCACATCTGAGTTTTATCATTAAAAAAAAAATTTTTTTTGTGAAAACGTTTTCTGTAACTTCACGGTGAGTTTAAGGTCAAAATAAACAAATCACAATGTTTAAAAATAAAACCCAAAAGACCTATCTGACAAATGTACAAACGAAATGACAGCCCACCCCTACAATGCCTTATTATTACAATACAATACAACACAATACAACACAATACAATACAATACAATACAACACAATACAACACAATACAACACAATACAACACAATGAGATGTGTAGTGGCTGGAATGAGCCAAAATAGTAGCACCATCTCAAGCCATACATCAACAAATAAACTCCCAATTTAGAATAAAATATGAACCAAACATGCATATTTTGGAATATTTTTAATGAAAACATGCAATAGAATATAGAAACTCCATGCAGTCCTGAAGGTCCCTGTTGGGATTTGAACCCTGGACCTTCTTAGCTGGAAGACAGCAGTGCCAACCAACCGCTGTGTGGCCACTATCAGATGCATTAAACATCTAAAAAGGAAAATCCAGACACTGATTATTGATTATTTTCATGATAAAATAGAAAACTGCTTGATAGCAATCCATTATCTTATCTTCCAAATTCCCTTCATTCACTCATTTCCCTAAAAACAGCATCAGCTGAGTGGTAGAGCCGTAAATGTTTGTGGCATTGTTATAAATATTCATCTGATTTTTGTTATCTCAGTCTGATTAAAGATATACTTTTAAACACTAAGTATTTAGATTCTAATATCAGAAAACTAATAAATGGCTTATCTGGGTGAAACTTTACAGAGTTATTTAGTAAAAAAACAATACGCCAGCTGACTAAAGGAGGATCCACATCCAGATTTATTGGCTCCCTACTTCTTTTCTCCAACAAATCTTATGAAATTTGTCTGACGGTCAGCAGTAAAATGGTGTCCCTGCTTTGGCTCTTAATCTTAAAGAGAAAAGAAAAATGTGACAGAGAGAAAATCTGAGGGATCAGAGGAGAAAGTAAAATGTGCTGCACCAAGCAAAAAATAAATAAATAAATAAATAAATAAATAAATCAGCAATAGGGACCAGAAAACAAAAGCTCACACATTTAGGAAAAATCACCGAAAAGCATCACAGTGAATTATTTCACATATATTTAATACATTCCTTAACAGTTTTAAAAAGTACAGGAATAGGTGTTAAAGTTCACATTGTGCTGCGATACTGGAAGAACAACCACGCCATGCAAAACGAAAACACTGATTGTTATTAATGAAAACTGTAATGTGCACAGGGAGCGATAATGACACACCACTGAGATGTGTTTACTGATGACTGCATTTCATCAAACGTGAACTTCAAAGGTCAAGCATGAATCTGATACTCTGGCTATTACAATCAGAACTCTTCTTTCCTCTTAGAATAAAGATTTATCTGAACTTTTTTTTTACACAAACAGATCAATCAGATCTGATTTTGACTCTGATCTTAAACAGCAGGGCTTCCAATAAGTCAAATATCGTAGACAAGTGTCTGAAACGTATGTTTATGACACTTTCTATTTGGAAGAATATCTCCGTGTTCGTCTGTTCTCACCTCGTTTGCTCTCTGTTGCCTCACTCTCTTTGTTTTATGGCAGTGAAGAAGGCAATTGTGAAAATGTTAAACTTTAGTTGCCATGGGAGGTGACCTATTGATTTCAATCCTCTCAAGTGTGGATTCTGTGATGTCTGCTGCAGCACGGGGGATCAAAAGACCTCACCTTCACAGGAGGATCAGGCTGAGGCGAGGGAAGAGCAGGAATCAGAAAACAGTTCACCAACTGCTTATCCATCAAAATCAGGCAATAAAAATGTTTTAGAATGAATTCATTTAATGGTTACAGTGAAGATAACAAGAAGTTAAAGAAAATTTAAAGTACAAATAACAAAAAAAGATAGTACAGGTCATTAAAAGTAATTTAAGAGAGGATTTGGACCAGAGAAAGCCTCAGGCTGAACTAAAGTGGGCCTTTTAGGCTGTCAATAGAGCAGAAAGATTCTGTGAAACCTTTCAAGAGCCTGGCGGCAACAAAACTGAGGATCGGTCTGCTTTGGCCTCTCAGGCAACAGGAAGAGATACCAGTAAACCAGAGGCAGAATATGGAATTAACAAATTAGCAACAAGCTGTGGAAACAGCCCACTGAAGGCATTAAAACTGTTTAATTTAAAATCAATGTAGGACTTTACTGGTGGTCATCATTTAAATCAGAACAGGAGTAATAAGATGCCTCCTGTTTGTTCAAAGTCCGGCAAATGCATTTTCACACAAATGCTTCAATATCAGGTATTATATGAGTAGTTACGGCGCTGAAAAGTGATAAAAGCATGATCACTGATTTCCAGGGACTTAAAGTATCTTTAATAGTGGCTTTTATTTGGCTTTGATTCTGTTGATAAAAGCAACGCACATGGTTTGTTTGTGTAACGAACCCAAATGCGTTACTACCTCTGACCTTTGACCTCAAGATCATCACAAATAATAACCATCTTTTTTCCCAATACCTTGGAATAAAATGACTCTGTTATTATGGTTTAACCTGAATCAACATTCCTCCAGGGTCACGGTCGTATCGGAAGATTTCCACCGGACTCTATTTATTAATAATAATAATAATAAAGACTCTTGGTGTCTCTTCTAAAATGACACTTTAATCTGTTACAGAAATGTCTTAAATGATTAATGCATTTTCTTCCAGCATTAATGAATGTTGATCTGCTTCAGTATTATTTCACATACATACTGCTAAAGGGTTATGACAACCACGTCACTCATTACTACAACCAATAAGAGTTAGCAGTCTGAGTCACGTGACATTAATAAATCTCATTGGGCCACGTCCCCTTTTAGATTCCCTTAACTTCCGACCCCGGAAGCTTGAGTTCAGTTCTGTTCAACGAGAGAACTAGAGAAGAGGAGAGCTGTTCTGGTCTGACGCTGACCAGACCTCCTCTCAGCTGTCAACCTCTACACAGCTGACGCTAGTTGCCGGCTCATTCCTGAGACGGTAGCCCAGCCCGTCTGAGCCGATGAAACCAGCCTCCCTCGGAGGTCAGACACCTTCAGTCTGACGCTCCGTGATGGGAATGCCAGCCCTAGACGCTCCCTGCCAGAGATGAGTTATCTAACTTCGTATCCACGGACGACACCTGTGGCCTCCGGCGGTCCTCGACCCCCACAGCCGTCTGATCCGGACCGGGGGGGGGAACCCCACCTCCACCGTCTCATCCGACTCAACGGTGACGATCCAGGAACGCAGTTAAGTGACCACGACTCTGGTAAAGCTTAAAGGCCTCTTGATAAAAGCTAACAACATTAGCTTACTCAGACTAGTTACTAATTCCATCCATAACTAGTGCCCCTTAATCAGAATCCTTAATCTAAATTAAGTAAATCCCTAGTCTCCTAAAACCATGAGACTCAGATTGCTAAAACTTATTTAAGATTCAATTCAAAACACCTTACCATCGTGGATGACTTAATGCTGNTATTTAGGCTCTTGGATTCGTTTTTGTGAGAATTGTCAATTTTTTCACCAAACCGGAAGTGACGACAGTTCAGGGAGACCGTTCGTTCTCTATATAGAAAACTGATCCACTTATCACTACTTGTGACGAGCAAAACAAACCCCCAGAGTGCCGTTATTTTATTACTTTATTACTATAGTGAGCAGTTATTAAGATTAAAAAAAAAAAAGATAAAAACAATCAGTCCTGTAAGGCTGTACCCTGTCGGACCAGCTGTAGACCGTGACCCACCTCCTCACTCGGGTCTGGATAAAATACCAGCGTTTAGCACCAGGTTTTGATCATCAGAGCTCCAAACATTGAGCTGCGTTCAGGTGGATTGTTAAGAAATGAAAGAGTTTATAAAAAGTTTCACAGGATGCAGCTAAACGGTTCGAGGCTGACCGAAACAGTGTCGGGTCAGGCTGGAACCCCCGCCGTGAAGACCCTCTTGGTAGCCCCGCTGGAAACGGGAAGCTCCTCTGGAGAGCATCGCGGCATGGATTTACTGTACCCCGCCAGCCAGGTGAGGGTCAGACACCTGAAGGAAATGCTCTCATGAAATCGCGGACCGGTACCGGATTACGACCCACCACGAACCGTACCAAACCTGGCATGGAAACGAGACTCAAGTCTCCCCGTTAGCTCCTGTTAGCTGCTGTGTGCTAACAGCGGTTCCGGTGAATGGATCGAAGTAACGGCGCCTGTTTAGAGTCACACTGAATGTTTTTCGTCGGTAAGTGGGACTCCATCACATCCAGTCCTGGACTAGACCAGGACCACCGGGGTTTTTCGTCTCCAAACAGAAGTCACCGTACCGGTAAGGAAGCCGTCCCGTTGTTGACTCAGTGTCCTGACAGACTGGCGATTGGCATTCACAAACATAATAAATATAATTTAGCATTTTTTATTAAAATGAATACACACCGACTCGATTAAAGAGCGCTCTAACCTAAAACTAACAACTCATCGCCGACAGCGAGCAGGCAGCTGGCAGACTAGAGCGGTGCCAGTCTGAGATGTTAAAGTAGTTTAGCTTTAAAAAATCTAACACAATGATTAAAACAAGCATCTGTTACACAAACTCCACACAACAAAGGGCTCAAATGATCAGATTTATGGGATTATTGATCGTACAGAGTGTTAAATTATCCTACAAATACTTTATTTATCTACATCTGACAACACTGTAAGCAGCGCCACCTAGCTAGGAGCTCCCTTAGCTGACGTCACAGGTCCACATATGAAAAAAAAAGCGTTTTTAGAAGCTTTGCAAAAAGCGGCACTTTGGACTAGAAAAATGGTTTAAAAAAAATGTATTGTAAAACAAAATACCCTCAATAAACATTTCAAATAGTATTTTTGGACAGAGTTTTATCAGAATAATAAAAAAAAAAGAACTTAATATATGCTCTTTAAAGCTACCTACACGGTGCTGTACACACCGGGTGCTTTTTCGTTCAAACAAAGCGTCGTGAAAAGACACAAGTTACTTTAAACTGTTCCTACGGGATCGGGTTAACCAAATATCTCTAATTCGACCGTAAAAATTGGGCCGTTTCAACATTAGAAGCAAGGATCGCGCTGTAACACTTCAGCCGCCATTAAACTCTCTGCTTGTTTACACGGCTAAACCGAAGAGAAGGACGGTGACGTCACTTCTTCATCCGGGTTCATTCAGCCTTAAATGCCACTGTGAACGCCCTCTCTGGCGTAAATGTGCATTTTCCCAGTGCTGATTGAAAATAATAGGTTTTCAACACTAAAATAAGAGATATTTTCAATTAAACTAAATTTTTCTTCATCAGACTAAAAACAATGTCTGAACAAAAAGAAATTAAAGAGGCCCAAGGCCTCACAACCACTGTAGTTTCAGCTCTTCAGCTGATTAAGATATCAAAACACATCAAAGAACACCTGCCCAGTCCAGGGGACCCTGGATGGCTTCAGGATCTTTTCAATCTGATCGATATCAAACTACAGAAATACCCTGGTCTTTCAGTCTTTAGGAAAATCTATCTCCTGAACAAATCCTCAGATTATGTTTTTGAGAAGTTTCTTAATAGTTTACCGTTCCTCGTTAAATATGACTGGGACCTACTACGTCAAACCATCTTAGATCATTATCTAACACCTGATCTTACAGATGCCAGTCCACCTACTGCATCTGATCCACCAACCTCAGTTTCCATCACTGAGAAAAGGGGGGTCACAACACAACCTGATCCTCCTCTAACATCATCTGACCTTCCAGTGTCAAGCACAGACCCTCCAGAGGTCAACGCTGACGCTCCTGAGTCCAACATCTCTCTGCTTCCCCCAGAGTCGGGCAGTTCTCCGGCATCCGGCACAGAGCCCGTCCCGCTCCCCGCGGAACCGGCCAGCCCTCAGGCGCCCCAGACTGAATCCCCTCTCTTAACAGCAGAACCAGAGGTGCTCCCACTCAGTCCACAGGTTTCCCTTCTGCTCCCCGCAGAACTGGTCAGCCCTGCTGGTCCTCAAGGTGAGCCTCCTCCTCAGGTTGAACAGGTCTACTCTACTCTAACAGTAGAACCAGGAGAAATCCCACTCAGTCCTCAGGTGCCCCGAGCTGGACTCGTTCTGCTCCCCGCAGAACCAGACCGCCCTACGGTGCCTCACGCTGAGCCTCCTCCTCCTCCTCTTCCCCCGGAAGAGCAGGCTAAGTCTCCCAGACTCACCTTTGACCCTGGTCCTACAAAAACGACCTTTCTCAAAGATCAGTCTTACCCGGTTATGACAATCTCTAACCTATGGAGAACTAACAACGACCTCATCCTCCACGCAAAGGGGGGTGACGTTTCTTTAAGACTCTTTTTCACTTCAACTAATGAGTCTCTGTGTTCTCTGACTCCTAACACCAGCTGTCTCCCTTTTCTGTTTGAACGGCGTGAATGTGTGTCCATGTTTATGCCTCCTTAAAAACCATGTGTTATTAACCATGTGTTTTATTGATAAACAGACTTGGTCGAGCTGTTGACGTCGCCTGCTGTACTCCAGTCAGCTGTGCGTCCATCCTGGTAAACACTAAGCCAGAGTTCCTTTATTTTACAGCCTAATGCTGTATTCATTTAGTAAAATTACTTTATGTTTAAATCAAACTTAATGTTTAATTTACTACTATTTTCACAGCTATTTTAATAATAATTACTGTAAAGGCGAGCCAAGTCAATTTTAATTTATTTCCCTCAAATCAAATTTAGGGATATAAAATATACTTTAGGCCATTTAAAACAAAATGTCCTCTAAAACTTTAGATTTCAGATCTAATATGACTGATTTCACTATTTCCAAACTCAATTTTTGGTTATCAAAATCTCAATCCTTAGTTTACTAAGTTATTTCCAAAACTTTAAATAGTTAAACTTAGGTTAAAATATGACATAATGTCTTTCCAAATTCACTTTTACAGTGTCACTCCTAGAGTAACCTCATGGGAGTGAAGTCAATCTCTTCAGAGTTTTCTACAAATCATAGAGCTCTTAAATCATTTAAATAGGTGAAATCCTTAATTAAATGTAATGGCATGACACATAGCCTTATTTTAAAATTAGATTAATTTAATTTTTCTAGTTTATTTTAACCAAATCTGCCTACATTCACACATTTTGAATGCCTTTTACCAGGTTGTGGTTCTTTTGCTGTGCTGTGCCTCTCTTCTGCTCTACTGTCCAGCGACCGGACGTCCAAGGTCCCAACTGGTCTCGTCTGCGACTCATCTGCCGACGCTGCTCTGGGTTGGAGATCTTCATCAACGACGCCTCCGTTGCTGCCTACTCCTTCACAATCTGCCCCACTCTTCAGTCTCCTGGCATCGTTTGGATCGGTGCCCTACTCCTGATTCTGTTCGTGGTGGGATGCTTCCTAATTCCTGAAGGTCAATGACACAGGTGCCCCTGTGTCTGGTAATCTCTAAACTCAAGCTCTGATTCATTGTTGATTGACTGTCCGTGGAAAGGTACCAGAAACCTTTCTTCCCTTTTGGTTCAAGATGATCAATGATGTCCTCCGTCATCGGATTGGAATTTCAAGGAACGACCTTCTGCTAGGAGTCATTCCTTAAAATTAAGGGGGGTTATGTAACGAACCCAAATGCGTTACTACCTCTGACCTTTGACCTCAAGATCATCACAAATAATAACCATCTTTTTTCCCAATACCTTGGAATAAAATGACTCTGTTATTATGGTTTAACCTGAATCAACATTCCTCCAGGGTCACGGTCGTATCGGAAGATTTCCACCGGACTCTATTTATTAATAATAATAATAATAAAGACTCTTGGTGTCTCTTCTAAAATGACACTTTAATCTGTTACAGAAATGTCTTAAATGATTAATGCATTTTCTTCCAGCATTAATGAATGTTGATCTGCTTCAGTATTATTTCACATACATACTGCTAAAGGGTTATGACAACCACGTCACTCATTACTACAACCAATAAGAGTTAGCAGTCTGAGTCACGTGACATTAATAAATCTCATTGGGCCACGTCCCCTTTTAGATTCCCTTAACTTCCGACCCCGGAAGCTTGAGTTCAGTTCTGTTCAACGAGAGAACTAGAGAAGAGGAGAGCTGTTCTGGTCTGACGCTGACCAGACCTCCTCTCAGCTGTCAACCTCTACACAGCTGACGCTAGTTGCCGGCTCATTCCTGAGACGGTAGCCCAGCCCGTCTGAGCCGATGAAACCAGCCTCCCTCGGAGGTCAGACACCTTCAGTCTGACGCTCCGTGATGGGAATGCCAGCCCTAGACGCTCCCTGCCAGAGATGAGTTATCTAACTTCGTATCCACGGACGACACCTGTGGCCTCCGGCGGTCCTCGACCCCCACAGCCGTCTGATCCGGACCGGGGGGGGGAACCCCACCTCCACCGTCTCATCCGACTCAACGGTGACGATCCAGGAACGCAGTTAAGTGACCACGACTCTGGTAAAGCTTAAAGGCCTCTTGATAAAAGCTAACAACATTAGCTTACTCAGACTAGTTACTAATTCCATCCATAACTAGTGCCCCTTAATCAGAATCCTTAATCTAAATTAAGTAAATCCCTAGTCTCCTAAAACCATGAGACTCAGATTGCTAAAACTTATTTAAGATTCAATTCAAAACACCTTACCATCGTGGATGACTTAATGCTGACTACCTGCTAACTACCTCTTTCTTATCTGTGATATTTGTCGTATGTTTCTTAATAAAATAATGAAGTCTATTTCCATGACTCAGATTTCTATTGTCAATACTAAAAGGTCCTACTAACTCCCTGTAATTAAGAACCTAGAGAAATATCCCCGTTAAACCCTAAAAGAGTGATAGTGTCAAGGGTCACCCTTTGAGTAAAACTAACAAAACTCCATTAGTGTTCTTACGGAAGGTGTAGAATAAACCCCAGGTTTTAAAACACTACATAGTGGCNGAGCCTGGAGAGCACAGCCCGGACGTGGTGGACGTGTTCGGCCTCTGATCGGGAGTAGATCAGGATGTCGTCGAGGTAGGCGAACACCCACCGGCCCAACATGTCTCTTAACACGTCGTTGATGAGACGTTGGAACACGGCGGGGCTGTTACACAGGCCGAAGGGCATGACGAGGTACTCCCAGTGCCCTGTAGGGGTGATGAAGGCGGTCTTCCACTCGTCCCCCTTCTTAATACGCACCAGGTTGTAGGCGCTCCTCAGGTCGAGTTTAGTGTAGATACGGGCCTGAGAGAGAGAGTCGAGGGCAGTGGACATGAGCGGCAGGGGGTGACGGTCTCTGATGGTGATCTTGTTCAGGCCCCGGTAGTCTATGCAGGGCCGTAGGCCCCCATCTTTCTTTTTGACAAAGAAGAAACCGGCAGCCCCTGGGGAGGTGGACGGACGGATGAAACCCTGCTGGAGCGCCTCTGAGACATACTCGTCCATGGAGCGGGTCTCGGCGGGAGACAGGGAGAACAGGCGGCCACGCGGAGGCGTGGTACCCGGTTGGAGTTGGATCTCCATGTCGTAGGGGCGGTGAGGAGGCAGGGTAGAGGCCTGCTCTTTGTTAAAGACCCGGACCAGGTCCTGATAGGGAGCAGGGACGCCCTCCAGCGGAGTCTGAGGAAGGTTGGGTGTTATGGTGGTTCTGCTGGGGGAGCAGGAGAGGTGGTGATGGCACGTGGGGCCCCAATGAACTAGACGGTTGGTGGACCAGGAGATGTGCGGGTCATGGAGGCAGAACCACCGGTGACCCAGGATGAGAGGCGTGGAGGGAGCGGAAATGATGAGGAACTGAATGGTTTCATGGTGGTCCCCCACTCTCATCTGGATAGGTTGGGTCTGATGTTGGACCGGGAAAGGACGAAGGGGGTGACCGTCCACTGAGGTGACCGGAACCGAACGGTCCAGTTTGCACCGGGGGATCTGGAGACGGTGGACCAGGTTCTGGTCTATGAAGTTGTCGGCTGCTCCTGTGTCCAACAGAGCTTCAAGTTCAGTTGACCCCTGGTCCCATAGGAGGGTTACATTGAGGAGGAAACGGTTTGAGGGGGAAGTGGCAGCACCCGGTAAAACACCCCCGACGTTTACCGGGTCTCGTCGTTTCCCGACGGTGGCCGCAGTGGGCACTGAGGACGGCGATGTTCTGAAGATCCGCAGTAGGCGCACCGTCCCTCTCTCCATCTGCGCTGCCGTTCCTCTGGGGTCAGGTGACCCAGTTGCATGGGTTCCTCTTTAGAGGCGAGGGGCGTGGCCGCGTCGGGAGAGACCGGTCGAGCCGCCGGAGCAGCGGGGTGAGGGGCTCTCGAGGAGCGGGGGCGAGTGAGGACGCGTCGGTCGATCTGTAGGGCCAGGTCCGCTACAGCGTCCAGAGTGTTGGGGAGCTCGCGGCCCACCATCTCATCCCTGATGTAATCGGCAAGTCCCTCGACGAACACGGACTTCAGAGCAGTGTCCTCCCACTTTAGCTTAGCGGCGAGGGTCCGGAACTCCGCCACGTACTGGCACACAGGACGGGCCCGTTGACGGAGTCTGAGCAGCTGGGACTCGGCTCCAATCTCGCTGCTGGGAGGGACGAACGTTTTCTTCAGCTCCTTGACGAAGGCCGGATAATCGTTGCAGGCAGGGGATTTATTATTGTACAGAGCCGCAGCCCACTCCTGAGCTCGGCCGGTTAGCAGCGATGTTAACAGAGCTACACGGGAGCAGGCTGAGGTGTACTTGGTCGGCTGACACTCGAACAACATGTCCAGCGAGGCTAATAATCCATCGGGGCGGCCGTCGATTCCGTTCCAGCGGTCCGGAAGGTGGATGTGGGGTTCCAGAGCTGAAACCGTTTGGTGCCGCTGGAGAGCGGTGACGGACGCCGTGAGCTGGAGCACTGTGTTGTTCAGCGACTCGATCCGGAGGTTCTGGCGGTCCACTACTGAACGCAGGTGGGTCAGCTCAGAACGCATCCGCTCAAACTCAGCAGGGTCGGTTGTGGGCTCAGTCATCCTGTCAGAACGGATCGGCTGAAACCTCTGTGAGTTTGAGTGTAGCGTGTGTGCGGCTCAAACGCGGCAGTAATTAGCGCTGAGCGTTCGCGTACACGCAGTTAATCTCGGAGCAGCCGTGCGGTTCTCGATGGAAGCGAGACCGCGGGACTACTCCGATAAGTAAGTAGTAAAAACTGACTTACTGGTAGGTTGAGGACNGCATCACGAGGAGTTCCTCTGATAGGAGCGTGATCCTGAAGGCATCACGAGGAGTTCCTCTGATAGGAATGTGGTCCTGAAGGCATAACGAGGAATTCCTCTGATAGGAACGTGGTCCTGAAGGCATCACGAGGCGTTCCTCTGACAGGAACGTGGTCCTAAAGGCATCACGAGGAGTTCCTCTGATAGGAACGTGGTCCTGAAGGCATCACGAGGAGTTCCTCTGATAGGAACGTGGTCCTGAAGGCATCACGAGGAGTTCCTCTGATAGGAACGTGGTCCTGAAGGCATCACGAGGAGTTCCTCTGATAGGAACGTGGTCCTGAAGGCATCACGAGGAGTTCCTCTGATAGGAACGTGGTCCTGAAGGCATCACGAGGAGTTCCTCTGATAGGAACGTGGTCCTGAAGGCATCACGAGGAGTTCCTCTGATAGGAACGTGGTCCTGAAGGCATCACGAGGAGTTCCTCTGATAGGAACGTGGTCCTGAAGGCATCACGAGGAGTTCCTCTGATAGGAACGTGGTCCTGAAGGCATCACGAGGAGTTCCTCTGATAGGATGTGGTCCTGAAGGCATCACGAGGAGTTCCTCTGATAGGATGTGGTCCTGAAGGCATCACAAGGAGTTCCTCTGATAGGAACATGGTCCTGAAGGCATCACGAGGAGTTCCTCTGATAGGATGTGGTCCTGAAGGCATCACGAGGAGTTCCTCTGATTGGAATGTGGTCCTAAAGGCATCACGAGGAGTTCCTCTGATAGGAACGTGGTCCTGAAGGCATCAGGAGGAGTTCCTCTGATAGGATGTGGTCCTGAAGGCATCACGAGGAGTTCCTCTGATAGGAGCGTGATCCTGAAGGCATCACAAGGAGTTCCTCTGATAGGAACGTGGTCCTGAAGGCATCACGAGGAGTTCCTCTGATAGGAACGTGATCCTGAAGGCATCACGAGAAGTTCCTCTGATAGGAACGTGGTCCTGAAGGCATCACGAGGAGTTCCTCTGATAGGACGTGGTCCTGATAGGAACGTGGTCCTGAAGGCATCACGAGGAGTTCCTCTGATAGGAACNGCATTAATGAATGTTGATCTGCTTCAGTATTATTTCACATACATACTGCTAAAGGGTTATGACAACCACGTCACTCATTACTACAACCAATAAGAGTTAGCAGTCTGAGTCACGTGACATTAATAAATCTCATTGGGCCACGTCCCCTTTTAGATTCCCTTAACTTCCGACCCCGGAAGCTTGAGTTCAGTTCTGTTCAACGAGAGAACTAGAGAAGAGGAGAGCTGTTCTGGTCTGACGCTGACCAGACCTCCTCTCAGCTGTCAACCTCTACACAGCTGACGCTAGTTGCCGGCTCATTCCTGAGACGGTAGCCCAGCCCGTCTGAGCCGATGAAACCAGCCTCCCTCGGAGGTCAGACACCTTCAGTCTGACGCTCCGTGATGGGAATGCCAGCCCTAGACGCTCCCTGCCAGAGATGAGTTATCTAACTTCGTATCCACGGACGACACCTGTGGCCTCCGGCGGTCCTCGACCCCCACAGCCGTCTGATCCGGACCGGGGGGGGGAACCCCACCTCCACCGTCTCATCCGACTCAACGGTGACGATCCAGGAACGCAGTTAAGTGACCACGACTCTGGTAAAGCTTAAAGGCCTCTTGATAAAAGCTAACAACATTAGCTTACTCAGACTAGTTACTAATTCCATCCATAACTAGTGCCCCTTAATCAGAATCCTTAATCTAAATTAAGTAAATCCCTAGTCTCCTAAAACCATGAGACTCAGATTGCTAAAACTTATTTAAGATTCAATTCAAAACACCTTACCATCGTGGATGACTTAATGCTGCTTAAACCTGCTAACTACCTCTTTCTTATCTGTGATATTTGTCGTATGTTTCTTAATAAAATAATGAAGTCTATTTCCATGACTCAGATTTCTATTGTCAATACTAAAAGGTCCTACTAACTCCCTGTAATTAAGAACCTAGAGAAATATCCCCGTTAAACCCTAAAAGAGTGATAGTGTCAAGGGTCACCCTTTGAGTAAAACTAACAAAACTCCATTAGTGTTCTTACGGAAGGTGTAGAATAAACCCCAGGTTTTAAAACACTACATTTGTCAAAATGGGTTTTTCATGTAACAGGTGAGGCTCTGACTTCAAACGAGATGGAAGGGCTGAAAAAATGATTAGTAATAGAAAAACAGCATTTTTTAAAATGCACATTGAATCAAAAGACAAAACAATGTGAAAGATGAGCCTCTCTGAAAAATCTTTCAGCATTTGGCTCTAAATTTCTTCATTTCAGCTGTCAGGTGGTAAATATAATGGACCTCCCACATAACTGTCAATAAACAAAACAATAATAAATCGTTATGCTGGTGCAGACGTTTCAATTATTCTTTATTCTATTCCTAATTTGGCCTCAAAAGGTCAACGAGGCAGGAAACTGACGGATTCAGGCCTGATCCTGGCTGCAGCCTGCCTCTGGCTCCAGACCTCCATCCTGTACCTGACCTCCGTAATCCAAAAGACCCCACAAGCTAAAAACAAAAACAAACCTTTACAGATGTAAAGCATGCAGGAGCACATGCTGGGAGTGTTTCCCCGGGGAAGGGCACAATGCATCCTGTTTCTAAGGTCTCTTAACCCAACTTAACCTGAAGGTTTTTCTACACACACACACACACACACACACACATGCACACCCAGGCTGCACTGTGACTCACCAGTGCATGCTAAATCATACCTGAGGCAGTTAAAGCTCCCTGCTAACAGTAGCTGGAGGGTGTTATAAACAAAGCTGAGCTCTTTTCTCGCCTTTTTGCCTCCGTTTCCTCCAGGCGGCTCTGCTGTCCTCCTCTCTCATCCTCTGTCTACCAAGCTCTTGCTTCTTTTATCCTTTATATCCCTTCCTTTATTCCTCCTTTCCTCTCTCCCTTGGCTCTCCTGTTGCATTTTGTATCCATCTGTTGGGAGACGATGCAACGATGGCAAAGCTAAATACTGTAACAACATGAGAACCTGCAGGGTTTAAACAGGATCCAGGTGTAACGCCTGACTACTCCATCCTCAGGTTTTACGTAATGCAGACGATATAATATAAACAAGCACATAAAGTGAGGGGTTTATTTAGCCCTGTGCAGAACACCTGTGAGGAACACTGAAGGGTATTAAGATGGGATATTATGCGAGCAAATACTGCAGCTGGCAGGGAGTTTTTCATTTCCAGTCTCTTGGTTAGTTTTTTTTTGTCTTTAGTGATTCTTTCCTGCCCCAGTTTTCTGTGACAAAATGCATGAAGGTTTTTAAAAGAGGACCCCATTTGTTTACAACCTTGACTTATTTTGGGAGCTGATCTCGTTTTGTCCTGCAGTGCTGGGAGATTTTGCACTGTCTGCAGCTTGATGAACAATTATACATACACTTAAAAATAAATGTTTTTACTACAGAATGTGAATTTTTAACAGAAAAATAACTCCATGTAAGATGGATTAGGAGGGACCAACGATGCAGACAAGGGGTGAAGTGCAAAGTCATGTAAAAATACCAGAGCTTGATATAAAAACAGCATTGTGCATCATTAATACTAGAGGTGTAATGGTACATGTGTGCATATTGAATCATTGCAGACAAAAATCTAAAACACTTGAATAAACCCACTAATTTGAGCTCCAAATTAAAGTTTCTAATTCTGTTGATTTTTTTTTTTTGTATTCAAGTTGTTTTTAGGGCTTGCAGCCTCACCAATCATTTGTCAAACTGGCATAAAATATTACTCTAAAACACGTGTTCGAAAGCATGCAAAAATCTAAATTTAGTTCTTAGTTGGGTCCAGAACAACTAGTGATGATTACATTCAATTTCTTTACAACTTACAAATAAAATCTAATAAACGGCACCGTTTATCGTCAAGTGTTTGTGAACAGAAGAAGTCAAAGTGAAGTTCTATAAAAAAAATTGAACTTTAATTTTATTAACTTTATTACTTTCATTAAATACATTAAATAAAGATCGTTTGCCTTCAATGAGCTGCAGAGACGTCTGTATTTTAACCATCAGGGTCTAAACCTCAGTTATTTTGATGCTTCCACTCATCTCTCTGAGCTAATTCAACACAAAAAGCTTGTTCTGACTTGGTGCTAAATACATTTCTCCATCCACTCTACCTTCTCTACGTAACGTCACGGTGATGCAACATAACACTTCATCCACTGTGATTTCTCTTATAACACAAACGGAGGAATCAGGTCTCGTTCTCATGTGGGATGGGCCCTCTGCAGCTCCTGCAGCTCATTTAGAAAGTGCTTTCGCATCAGAGGCTCCATTAACAGAAACAGCTGCAAGGTTTTTTGTTAGCCACATTTTTTGTGGAAAAAGAGTCACTAAATAAAGGGTCAGCGTGACTAAGTTGCATCATATATGGAGCGTTTACAGTTGAGATCCCCAATACCTAAGATAAATTTTACAAAACAAACAATTCAATGATAAAAATGTACCTTTAACAAACACTTCTTTACATTAATCATTTCAATATAAAGCGAGTGGTAGGTTGGTCCAGATTTTTGCAGTTGTTCTAAATTACCAACTAGTAAAAAGCTGTTTTACAAAGAAAATCAGCCCTTTTCTCTAAATGATATCAGCCTTCATAACAGAGGGTTTGATTTTATTGGAGGCAGTTTTCTTCTTAAACACACAAAATAAACAGAGTTCAAAAAGAATCAATGCCTCGGCCACAGCTGAGGGGAGTTTGGATGTGAGTTTATGGCTTCATCACATCATTCTGCCAACTCAACACACTGTTAATGACAAAACCCTGCTTTAAAAACCAAGATGAAAAGTATAAGGCATCTTTTTGTTATTGACTCTGAATCATTATCCTAGTCTGCGCTTAGAAATAAAAATGGACTTTTCTCCACAGATGTCAGACTTTTATTAAAACTCAGTTCCTAAGGCAACAGAGAGTTTTTATGACGCATTTTGTGATAGAAAAAAAAAAACCACCCAAAAATCACGACACAGAAAGCCGGGAAAGAGTGAGGTAAAGTTGAGGAACGAGACAAAGGGAGACAGAAGCAGCAGAGATCTTTTCACACACTGACTGACTGACATGTGATTTCCCCCTTCATTTCATCTGTGATGGAGGAATAGACAGCCTGTGTTATGTGACTCCCAAACAGCCCCATTACAATTAAACACAATGTGTGTGTGAGAGGGCTCTGCTCAGCAGGTACAGCTGGTGATTTCAGCTGGGAAATCAAAATGGTGCTGAGCAGGACCCGCCCCCCCCCCCCCCCCCCCCCCCCCCCCCCCCCCCCCCCCCACACACACACACACACACTGCTGATTGTGATAGCCGTCCAAGACAGATTGGACAGTTAACAGCTTCTATTACAGTGGGCTACTACTGCGCTACAACACCTCTTCATGACAGTAAATCCTATTGGAAACACACGGATAAAGCGTGAGTGCATGTGTGTGTGTGTGTCTGTGTGTACTTGCTGTTACTTGATACACTGTGTGTACTTGTCCCTTACTTTTTAACTTCCTCAAGTTTGAGTGTAAATAGTGAGGACTGGGTTTTAGGTGAATTTAAAGTAAAATTCTGTCAATAATTTACATTTTAGTTGTTTATTCTGAACCACAACCGACCTCAGATTTTCTAAGGATAATGACTCAATTCCTTCTTTTCCTTCATGAAATTGGAAAACTTAATACGTTAAAACAACCTTGTTGTATGTTTTTTTTCTGCTGCAAAATGAATAGAAAGTCCACCAAATACCTAGTGGTGCATGATGGGTAGGTGAGTTGCATTTTTCCACATGAAGGACATTAATTTTCCCAACTAACTGCTGGATTTTTACTCATGTGTTGACCATGTAAAAGCTACCAACCATTTATTTTTCATAAAAAATGTAATTATGGAGCTTCCACAACAAGGATACAAAAAATAGATTTGTTAAATTTTGGATATAAACAAGTTATTTTGTAAAAATTAATGAAAAAATTAGCAAGAAAGTTTCAGTGTGTGAGGGGTAAATGTAAAAAGTTCATGTTTCAGTGATATATCATGAAAGCAGGGCATTTAAGCATGCAATGATCATTTCTACATCTAAATAAAAGCCAGCATGATGGATATATGACAATAAAAAATATCCATGTCTAACAAATTTGACATGTCCTTTAGCATCAATTGCAATATCCAGATGTTCACAAGTTGTTTGCTGTTTTATGGAGTTCTGCTCTTCTTGCAGGGTTGCCCTCAGATCACTGAGGTTCTGGGTTCATGACTCTTTACACGACGGTCCAAAAAGGATTTCTATGGGATGCAGGTCTGCAGAGCAATGCAGGCCACTTCATTTTGTGGTACCCAATCTAAAAAAACTTCACCTTTAAAAGGTTACAGTGCATTTTAGGTGCATCCTGACATTTCATGCGTAAACCAAATATTCCCCAATTTAAAAAAAAAAAGATTTATTCACTATCTGGAGGCACGTATAAAAAGTGTTAATACACTCTTTTAGAAATAGCTTTTCAGTTAACCTTCAATGCAAAATACATAATACCCTCCTGATTTATTACATTTATCTCATACCCGTTATTATTCAAAGAAATGCCTCGCCTCGCCTCGCCTCGCCTTCCTCCGCTTATCCGGGTCCGGGTCGCGGGGGCAGCATTCTAAGTCGGGCAGCCCAGGCCACCTTCTCCCCGGCCAAGTCCACCAGCTCCTCAGCTGGGACGCCCAGGCGTTCCCAGGCCAAACTGAAGATGTATTTCCTCCAGCTTGTCCTGGGTCGACCTGGGGGCCTCCTGCCGGCAGGACATGCCCAGAACACCTCCCGAGGGAGGCGTCCAGGAGGCATCCTTACCAGATGCCCGAACCACCTCAACTGGCTCCTTTCGATATGGAGGAGCAGCGACTCTACTCCGAGTCTCTCCCGGATGTCCGAGCTTCTTACCCTATCCCTAAGGCTGAGCCCGGCCACCCTGCGGAGGAAACTCATTTCAGCCGCTTGTATCCGCGATCTCGTTCTTTCGGTCACTACCCAAAGCTCATGACCATAGGTGAGGATTGGGACGTAGACCGACCGGTAAATCGAGAGCCTTGCTTTCTGGCTTAGCTCTCTCTTTACCACAACAGACCGGTTCAGCGTCCGCATCACTGCAGACGCTGCCCCAATCCGCCTGTCGATCTCCCGCTCCCTCCTTCCCTCACTCGTGAACAAGACCCCGAGATACTTGAACTCCTCCACTTGAGGCAGGACCTCTCTCCCGACCCGGAGTTGGCAATCCACCTTTTTCCGGTCGAGAACCATGGCCTCAGATTTGGAGGTGCTGATCCTCATCCCAGCCGCTTCACACTCGGCTGCGAACCTTCCCAGCAAGAGCTGAAGGTCAGAGCTCGATGAAGCTAGGAGGACCACATCATCCGCAAAAAGCAGAGACGCGATTCTCCTGTCACCAAACCCAACCCCCTCCACACCACGGCTGCGCCTAGAAATCCTGTCCATAAAGGTTATGAACAGGACCGGTGACAAAGGGCAGCCCTGGCGGAGTCCAACCCTCACTGGGAACAGGTCCGACTTACTGCCGGCTATGCGGACCAGACTCACACTCCTCTGGTACAGGGACTGAATGGCCCTTAACAAAAGACCATCCACCCCGTACTCCTGGAGCGCCCCCCACAGGGTGCCCCTGGGGACACGGTCATAAGCCTTCTCCAAATCCACAAAACACATGTGGATTGGTTGGGCAAACTCCCATGACCCCTCCATCACCCTAGCGAGGGTAAAGAGCTGGTCCACAGTTCCACGACCAGGACGAAAACCACATTGCTCCTCTTCAATCTGAGGTTCAACTATCGACCGGACCCTCCTCTCCAGTACCCTGGAGTAGACCTTTCCAGGGAGGCTGAGGAGTGTGATCCCCCTATAGTTGGAACACACCCTCTGGTCCCCCTTCTTAAAAATGGGAACCACCACCCCGGTTTGCCACTCCATAGGAACTGCCCCCGATGACCACGCAATGTTGCAGAGACGTGTCAGCCACGACAGACCTACAACATCCATTGCCTTGAGATACCCAGGTCGGATCTCATCCACCCCTGGGGCTCCGCCGCTGCGTAGTTGTTTGACTACCTCAGCGACTTCTGCCCCAGAGATTGGACAGTCCGTCCCCAGGTCTCCCAGCTCTGGTTCCTCCTCGGAATGCGCGTCGGTGGGATTGAGGAGCTCCTCAAAGTATTCCTTCCACCGTCCGACTATAGCCCCAGTTGACGTCAGCAGCTCCCCGTCCCCACTGTAAACAGTGTGAGCGAGTTGCTGCCTTCCTCCCCTGAGGCGCCGGATGGTTTGCCAGAACCTCTTTGGAGCCGACCGATAGTCTTTTTCCATGGCCTCGCCAAACTCCTCCCACGCCCGAGATTTTGCCTCGGCAACTGCCACTGCTGCACTTCGCTTGGCCCGCCGGTACCTGTCTGCTGCCTCTGGAGACCCACAGACCAGCCACGCCCTGTAGGCCTCCTTCTTCAGCCTGACGGCTCCCCTAACCTCTGGTGTCCACCAGCGGGTACGGGGGTTACCGCCACGACTGGCACCGGCTACCTTGCGACCACAGCTAGCAACAGCCGCCTCAACAATCGCAGAGCGGAACAAGGCCCATTCGGNCCCCCCCCCCCCCCCAGAGCCCTGCCACTGAGGAGCTTTTTGACCACCTCGATGACCTCAGTGCCAGAGATTGGAGAGCCCGACCCAAAGTTCCCAAATTCTGCTTCCTCACTGGAAAACATACCAGTGGGATTGACAAGGTCTTTGAAGTACTCCGCCCACCAAACTACGACGTCCAGAGTCGAGGTCAACAGAACACCGTCCCTACCATAAACAGTGTTATATGAGTGTACTTCCGGTTGAGTGGACGCTGGCACGGTTGTTGCCGCTGCTCTCCGGTAGCCGCTGTAATTCTAGCGTTTTTAAGCGTTTTAATCGCTTCTTATGCTTATGCTTTTAAGACTACGTGCACTGGTAGTTCTTTGTATTGTTTGGGTGGATTTGCCCAACCTGTTTAAGAGTTGGTGTGGTCTCTACCTGCCCTCAGGCATCTGGAACTCTCCTTCTGGCCTCGTCACTATTCTCTACCGCCATGGGTCCTAGCAGATTCGTCATCTGGTCTGCTCTCCTCTGGTCACTTCTGTTCCTCTGCTGTCGCCCCGCTGCTGGACTATTTCACTATACAGCCGCTGAACTTCTTGGCCTGCGCTGGAGTCTGCCTGCGTTTGACCCTCCGTTCTCTGCTCTGCATGAACACCCGGACATCGCTCTTCTTCCACGTCGCCGTTATATTCACCGAGGCTCCCGCAGGTCCTTCTGCTACGACACCTCTAAGGCCATAAGTTCTTTCTGGTCCACGTCTCGTAAAAACTCCAGAAACTCCGGCCGGACTGTTGATCATCGTGTACTAGCCTGCCCCGCCAGGTCGGCTAGCATCGCCGTCAAATTGGATAACTCCACCGTCGACTTTGGCCTACTAAACATCCGCTCGCTTACGCACAAGGGGGATCTCGTCAAAGATCTCATCACTGACCGTAAGCTGGATTTTTTATTTTTGAATGAAACTTGGCAGCAGCCTAATGACTTTTCCCAGCTAAACGACTCGGCTCCTCCAGGTTTTGTTTACGTTTGCCATCCCCGTAGCAATGGCCGGGGGGGAGGTCTCGCGATAATCTATCGCGAGAAGTGGAGAGTCCTGCCTGTTTCTGTGCCTGATTTCAGCTCATTTGAATGTCTGGTGGTTAAATTGCCTGGTCCTATTCCCACGATCATTGCTTCAGTTTACCGCCCCCCTAAGCCTACCAGTGACTTTATAAATGATCTCTCCACATTACTCACTCAGCTCTCCACCCTCTCCCAGAATGTCATACTGCTGGGGGATTTTAATATACATCTTGATAATAAGAATCTGCCTATTACCCGAGATTTTTTGTCCTGTTTGGAGAGTTTTGGACTCAGTCAGTTCATTGACTTTCCAACACACATCAAGGGCCACACTCTGGACTTAATATCCTGTTCTGGTCTTGTTCCTGCCAACTGTTCAGCTGATGAAGTTCACTTTACTGACCATTTCCTCCTCTCATTCAACGTCACCCTTCGTCTTTCTGCAGTTAATCCGCCGCGCCTCATCTCATTCCGGAACCTCAAATCTATTGACATGGATGCTCTTTGTGCCAATATTGACCATATGCTTATCCCGGATCACCTCTCCAACCCTGATGAACTTATTTCTGTCTATAATAATGTCCTAAATGGCATCCTGGACTCTCTTGCTCCTGTGAAAACCCGGCTTGTTTCCTTTTCCTCAAGTGCCCCGTGGTACACTCCTGGCCTGCGTACATTAAAATCCAAAGGTCGCCGACTCGAGCGTCTCTATAAAAGAACTGGCCTCTTTTTGCACAAAGAACAATATCTTACTCATCTACTGCATTACAAAACTTCTGTAGACTCTGCCAAATCCCAGTACTTTTCTAGACTCATTACTTCGAACGCTGGTAACTCTAGAACATTATTTTCATTACTAAAGAAAACGGTTCAACCACCTGATTCCTTACCATCTCACATGTATTCTGCTGACACCTGCCAATCTTTATTATTGTTTTTCAATGAGAAAATTCGCAACATTTACCAGCATCTGTCTTCCGATCCTCCTATTCTTCTCCAGTCTCTTTCCTCTCCACATTGTCAACCTTTCTCCAGCTTCCATCTACCATCTGCCTCTGAAATCTCTGACCTGATCAGTAAATCTAAGCCTACCACCTGCTCTCTGGATCCCCTTCCCACCATTCTAGTGAAGACTTGTTTACCTTCTCTCATTCCTTTCATAATCACCATCATCCACTCCTCTCTCACTACTGGTATAGTCCCATCTCAACTTAAAACTGCTGCAGTCACTCCCATACTCAAAAAACCAGGTTCGGATCCCAATAATTTTAATAATCTTCGCCCCATCTCTAACTTACCTTTTATCTCGAAAATTCTGGAGAAAGTAGTAGACTCTCAGCTTCGTTCTCACTTGTCATGTAACTCTCTTTATGAACCCTTTCAGTCTGGCTTCCGCCCCGGTCATAGTACAGAAACAGCAATGGTAAAAATCACAAATGATCTTCTAACTGCAGCTGATTCAGGCTTACTCTCCATCCTCATCCTCCTTGATCTGAGCGCAGCCTTCGATACCATTTCTCACTCCATTCTTCTTGACAGGCTCTCATCTATCGGTATTTCTCATAACGCACTCAACTGGTTTCACTCATATCTCTCCGGTCGCACTCAGTTCATACAACTGAAATCTTTCAGATCCGAACCCTCCCCAGTTAGCAGAGGTGTGCCCCAGGGATCTGTCTTGGGGCCCCTTCTCTTCATCCTTTACATCCTTCCTTTAGGTCAAATACTCCGGAAATTCAACATTCAGTTTCACTGCTTTGCGGATGACACCCAGCTCTACTTGTCTGCCAAACCAGATTCCTCATTCCCACCTCCCTCCCTCTCCTCTTGTCTAGCTGAACTCAAATCTTGGTTCTCCACTAACTTTCTCAAACTAAACAGTGACAAAACAGAAATTCTACTTATCGGTACTAAATCCATCTTATCCAAAGCTGCCAGTTTCTCTCTCACTATTGATGCCTCCACTGTTTCTCCCTCCCCTCAGGTGAAGAGTCTGGGTGTCATCCTTGACAGCACTCTCTCATTTCAGTCCCACATTAATAATATCACTCGGTCCGCCTATTTTCACCTTCGCAATATTAAACGCCTTCGCCCCTCTCTCTCTCCTCATTCTGCTGCTATACTCGTCCACAGTCTAGTCACTTCCCGGATCGATTACTGTAACTCACTGCTGTTCAGTCTCCCTCTAAAATCCCTCCACAAGCTCCAGTTGGTTCAGAACTCTGCTGCACGAATCATCACCAACACTCCCCTGTCTCACCATATCAGTCCCATCCTCCAGGAACTTCATTGGCTCCCAGTTAAGCAACGAATCCAGTTCAAGATCCTGCTTCTCACCTTCAGAGCCATCCATAATCTCTCCCCCTCATATCTATCTGACCTTATTCAAGTTGTTTCACCTGTCCGCCTCCTAAGATCTTCCTCCTCTGTCCATCTTACTGTACCATCCTTCCATCTTAGCTCCATGGGGAGAAGAGCTTTCCGCTGCTCTGCTCCCCACCTCTGGAATTCTCTCCCACAAGCCATACGGAATTCTGACTCCCTCTCCACTTTTAAATCCAGACTCAAAACTCACCTGTATCAAACTGCCTACTGTCTCTGAGTTAGTTTGATCTTGTATTGTGGTTTGTGTCGTCTAGGATTTNGCCCCCGATGACCACGCAATGTTGCAGAGACGTGTCAACCACGACAGACCTACAACATCCATAGCCTTGAGATACCCAGGTCGGATCTCATCCACCCCTGGGGCTCCGCCGCTGCGTAGTTGTTTGACTACCTCAGCGACTTCTGCCCCAGAGATTGGACAGTCCGTCCCCAGGTCTCCCAGCTCTGGTTCCTCCTCGGAATGCGCGTCGGTGGGATTGAGGAGCTCCTCAAAGTATTCCTTCCACCGTCCGACTATAGCCCCAGTTGACGTCAGCAGCTCCCCGTCCCCACTGTAAACAGTGTGAGCGAGTTGCTGCCTTCCTCCCCTGAGGCGCCGGATGGTTTGCCAGAACCTCTTTGGAGCCGACCGATAGTCTTTTTCCATGGCCTCGCCAAACTCCTCCCACGCCCGAGATTTTGCCTCGGCAACTGCCACTGCTGCACTTCGCTTGGCCCGCCGGTACCTGTCTGCTGCCTCTGGAGACCCACAGACCAGCCACGCCCTGTAGGCCTCCTTCTTCAGCCTGACGGCTCCCCTAACCTCTGGTGTCCACCAGCGGGTACGGGGGTTACCGCCACGACTGGCACCGGCTACCTTGCGACCACAGCTAGCAACAGCCGCCTCAACAATCGCAGAGCGGAACAAGGCCCATTCGGACTCAATGTCCCCCACTGCTCTCGGGACGCGGTCGAAGCTCTGCCGGAGGTGGGAGTTGAAGACCATACAATTCAGACCATTCAAAGAAATGCTTGAGTATTTTTCTATATTTCTAATTTTTTAGGAAAATTGTTAGACTTTTTACCATTTTAAATGATTAATTGTTAAAAAGAACATTTGTTTTTTTAAATTTAAAAAGTCCTCCTGATCCCAAATAGCAAGGTGAAATGAAAAAATACACACAAACAGAAGCTCTGGTATCGGGAGGATGTTTGATGTCAGTGCTCTACCTCTTTAACAATATTAGTACTTCCCTCTAATATCTGCTGTACTGAACACCACACATATCTACTGCCATCTGGTGGAGAGTCCAAGTAATGCATGTAGAAAATGACAATTGTATTGTCATTGTCTTGTTAAGGCTGGGAATTGACAGATTAAATTTTTTAAAAGTTAATGTGATGTTATAAAGGTATTCCCTTCTCTGTTTGAAATCATGGATCAGCAAATGAAACCCACATTTCCCATTTTGACATACTTGTACAATCCCAACTTTTATTATGTTTCTTTTATTATTTTTAAAAGTGCAGCAGTTTAAAAACAGTTGGAGCAGAAATAACAGCAACCTGTCATTACAGCAGGAAAACCAGGATACTGGTCTGAACGCTCTTCACTGACAAGGTATCACACCCAAACTGGTTCCAGCTTCCTACAAAGATAGACTTGCAGGATGGACACACTCCACAGCGCGCACGCACACACACACACACGCACACACACACACACGTACACAGAGCGATACGTGAACGCGAGTGTAAATGAAAATCGATAATGCCTGGTGTAATTGAACGATTATGTGAGCGTGTGTGTATGTGAGTGCGCACAAGCTGGTATAGTGAATAGATAGAGGTAATTGAATGTTAGTGTGTGTGTGTGTGTGTGTGTGTGTGTGTGTGTGTGTGTGTGCAAGCCTTTAAAGTGAAGAGATGGAGGTAATCTGTATAAGTGCTGCTACAGTCCTAAACCTTTAAAAGCCCTGTCTGTCTGAGATTTACCTCAGTGTGTGTGTGTGTGTGTGTGTGTGTGTGTGTGTGTATGTGTGTGTGTGTGTGTTTCTGAATGACTAAGTTTGACTTCAGTTCCATTGAGATCCATTTTCAACCAAATCAGAGAGAAAAAGTATATAAAAATCTAACAGAAACAGCTTCAAGTAAATGTTCAAAAATGAAGTCAAGCTGTCAATTTTTGCCATTTTAACCTTTTGAAACCTAATAATGACACATGTACGAGTTTTAATGGGAAGTGAAAGATTTAATTACAATTAATAGGCCTTGAACTACAGTTGTCTTGCAATAATTTGCAAAATACAGGCTTTTGATGTCTTTATCTGTTAAGTGTTTGAAAACTTGCTTTACAAAAAGCACAGCCTGCTGTGACTGGATGGTGAATGAGACACACACACTCTTGTGTGAAATCAGCCACAGTTAAAACAGATATTCAATGCTCTACCCAGAATGCACTTAAACATTTCAAACAAATCCATGTTTAAAGTGAAAAATGTTGCATCCACTGAAGAATTTATAGTTTTTGCTCTTGAACTTCTTCATTTTACAAATGGGACTTTTTTTTTTGCTTTAAAAGTTACTAAGAACTCTCTCGCTGAGTGTGAGTGCATCCAAATGCTGCGAAAATAATATCAAACACAAGTTTAACAGCACAGTTTATCTTTTTAAAACGGTTTGATATAAACCTGTTAAATGTTTTGATTTTGTTTAAAGTAATTATTTGAATCCATCTTTTTTGTAACTAATGTTTCCTGTACTCCTCTGCTGGCTGGGTGTAGAAATCAAACAACTCTTATGTCTTCAAAATTCCATCCATCCTTCCATCCATCCATCTTCCTGATTCTTTTTCATTTTGTGTCCGTATTTCTTCCTCATTCATTTCATACGTCCATATCACTTTTTTCCCTCCTTTCTGTGATTTTTTTTTCTAAATCTCTCTTTTATCTTTCCTCTCTCTTTATGATGTAACTTCTAGCCAATGGCTAATTTGCAGATTGAACTTAAAGAAACATAACATCTAAAACTATAAAATGATATATTATATATGCACACACACACACTCACACACAGATAAAAAACACACACATGAAAACATGCAGGTAAACAGGCAGAAGAAAAGAATTGACCAGTTTAGAAACACAGAAGTCAAAGTGTCTGACTGGAGACAAGAAACCAGTTTAGGTTCCTTTAGAAGGTCCGTACAGCAGACTGGGTCGTCACAGAGGACTGAGTAGGACGCACTGGCCCTTTAGAACGAATCTGAAGAGGTAATATATGAGAGAAGGGTTCGGCTAAAGAGGTGAGCACAGGAAGGAGGAGAATCTGGTGCAAGGAATAACTCAAAATGAACAGAAAAATAAAAATGATGACATGAAAGAAAATAGAAAAACCACTTAGTTTTCACGTAAGTGTTTAATTAAAATAGTTTCATTTAAGAATATAAATGAACTTTAAAGTGAACTTTTTGACTGCAGTTGGTAAATTTTGAGAATACATCAGGATTAAATCAACACAACTGAAAGCCACGGCTTCAGTTCGCAGCCTCAGGGTGAAACGTGGCTTTCCAACTTGGATGTTTTTGCTGAAATAATAATGTTTATGATGCCTATTGTGTATAGATTACTTTAATTCTGCATACTCTATAAACTGGCACTTCATCAAGCATTTCTTTTAAAAATAGCCCTCCTCCAAATGCTGCATCCTGGTTCCACCACCTCCTCTGGGCTCTTGCTGATGCATCTGTCACTCAGCCTGCTTCAGCTGTTTCTGAAGTGACCACTGCAACCCTTTGCAGTATTTTTATAAAATTTATTTAAAATTCTGCACGCTGACTAACTCTGGCACTTTTTCATTTACTCTCCCAGCCATTCCACCCCTCCGCCACAGTGTTTGTGTATTTGTTCGACTTGCTCTGCTGCTCCCTCTCTATCCGCTAATCTCTAGTTTAAATAGGAAGCGTAGAGCAGACAGACACATGCATGCACGCTACATGCACACACATGTGAAAGTAGAGGGTAAAAACTAAAACCAAAAAGCACGAACGTGCATTAGGATACAACATTGTACCTGCTTCTTTCTCTCCCAGCCTCACAGTTCTGCATTTTGCCCACTTGAGGGAAGTAGAGGGCTTTATATTTGACTCACCTCTTACAAATGTACACACATATAGAATTGCACCCACACTGGAGTGGTTCTAGGAGGTGACAGCATTAAGTCCTGGGATGGTGGCGCTCACTCTTTGTGTGACCAATCACAAGCTCCGGCTACAAATGTATATAAATGGTCCAGGCGTTGTTGGGGCGTGAAATTTAGTCTCCGAGTCAAAACATGATGTAAATTCATTATTTACTTCAATAGTCTCAAGCGGCTTTATAGAGACCTTCCATATCCAAAACAGGTCATTAAAAAAAAGAAATAAAAAAAAATTCACAGCAGAACGGTTTAGTTTTCAACAGCAATGAGAAAAGGTGAGCTGTGAATGCTGGTCTCAACCATGTGACTCTGAAAGCACACTTAATTCACACTTTGACAAACACACACACACACACACGCGCGCACACACACACGCACACACACACACACAGGCTTTTAAATCTTGATCAAGACAGAGCGCTCCATTCCTTCCCCGCTGGTTGATCCTACAGCAAACACAGCAGAAACCAGAGTGCTTGATTTACTTTAATCTCACCAGTAATGTGTCTCGCGTCTGTTCCAGTCTGCTGGAGTAAATCAAATGCCCCCGAACTCGCTCAAATATTTGAAGTCGAAGTTACATTTTGAGCACAAAGAGATCGTGGCTTTTCCAGGAACGAGGGGTGAAAACAGTCTCTTTTCCCCGCAGCCATACGTCTGTTTTATAAAGGAGCAGAGAGAGAGTCAGCCATGAGGCGGCTCTAAAGACACAGCTGGAATTAAACACAGAAATTTACATCGATTTCCACTCAGGCCTCTGAATCCAACTATTTCTGCTCTTTGCGCCGTCAGTCCCAAGGCAGAGCAACAATTTGCAAATCTCAAATAACCTCACATTAGCGCGTTAGATTTTATTATTCATCACGGCTGTAATCTTTTAGCATCCAATCAGAAAACAAATCACAGCCCTTCCTGTTTTAATAACTGCCTAGCTCGGACAATAAAGCCGACGCGGTGAAGCTGCATACAGATTCAGAGCAAATTCCAGCCGGTCGCCGGGGAGCTGGTATATGGCAGAGATGAGAAATGGTAATAAATCAGCAGCAACAGTCAGACACTGACAACATGCGAGGCTGCCAAGATTTATTTATTAAAAACTCTTCCATGGTTGGGTTCAATTAGATGAGATTTAAAGCAACAGCACACATGGACAAACTTTACTTATTTATCTTTTGTTGGGGTGCTTGGTGGTACAGTGCACCTGTTGCCTCGCAGCAAGTAGGTCACGGGTTCGCAGCCTCTCCGTGTGGAGTTAGCGTGTTCTCTCCATGCATGGTGGGTTTTCTCCGGGTGCTCCGGCTTCCTCCCACAGACCGTCCCTCGGTGTGAGTGGATGTCTGATTGGTTGTTTTGATTTTGTCTTCTAAAGACATTGAGTTTACATGAAATGAAAAAAAAAACATAAAAATAAAATTGGCACTCTCAGGACATGATATACTACATAACACTTCAAGATTCAGAGAGCAACATAATGAATGCTAGTGAAGATAATTGCAACACAAAGTTTTTTAGCCACGTTCTTGATATCAACAGTGTTGGTGACAAAAAAAAAAAAAAAAAACTATGCTGAGAAAATGAAAAAAGAGGAAGAAATACTGTAGTGGCAGTTTCTGCAAAGCTTCCATTTGCTGCTCTGAGTTCCAGAGTAATATCAGAGTTGCTGACACTTCCACTGCTTTAAAGACTCAAACGTTCAGAGAGGCTGTTAATCCCCAAACGCCTCAAACGTGTGTGTTTGTGTGGGATCTGATGGGTCAAGGTCAAGTTGATTCTGAAATACTAAAGCTCATAACAAAGGAATTCAGAAATCCTATGTAATCTAATATAACGCTCAGTTATTACTGACGTTAAACAGATCCTTTGGTGTATTTCATCATCACACACACACACATGGAGTGTGTGTCTGCACTCTGAAGGCGCCTGGCGCTGAAGTGCTAATGGACAAAGGTGTGATTAACACCGTACCACATGGTCTGGCGGTGTGAGCCACACTGCTAACTGCATGGCTCTGTCGGTGTGTGTGTGTTAGAGCAGGAGAGTGTATCGCAGTGTGTGTGTGTGTGTGTGTTACTCAAGCTGTCACCAAAGCCTCCAGACACTTCTCAGTAAAAACAGACTCCTGAGAAAAATCCTTCAGCTCAAACATTTAATTTATACCCGACTTATGAAGATACAAGTTTATAGTGGCGTTAAAACAAAGCTGTTGACACATTCATCACAACGCTGGAGGATTTTTGCAGATAGAAGTTTAATGTTTTTAAAGTCAGTCATTAAAAACAAATTAAATCCATGTAGTTAAACATTTTTTACTTAAAAAAAAATCTAGGATCAACTTGTTTGTTCCTTTGTGGGGTCACAGGGAGTTGGGGCTCATTGGATAAAAAGCACAACCTTGTCCTTGACTGGTCGCCTATCATCACAGGGTCACACACATGCACAGACACACACACACACCCATGCAACCTTTTAGCTGCACCGCAATGCCACCAGATGCAAAATACCTTTAAGAAAACAGAGTAAATCCCTAACATGGGTTTTGAGGGCATTGTGTTCAATAACTGAGTGTATATTTTTATTAAAAAGTCTTCCCTTTTGTGTGTTTTGTGTGTCTATTCACAGCGGAGGGCCTGATGTGGGTGGTTTTTCCAATCACTGAGATATTATTAGTTCATCTGACTGGAACAGCCCTAGTTGACTAAAGTAATAACATCACGTTGGTTAAAAGACCATTTTTAATTTGCTTTTCTACCCCCTGCGGCATTAGGATATTTAACAATCCAGCACATTGTACAAGTGTTGGACATTCACTGATAAATAAAGCGTCTGGGTGATAATACAACACTTAAACATGAATGAATACAGAAGACTGGAAGGTTTGGAATTAAAGGAAGGGATTTAAGAAGGTGGTGCAGAGCAGGAAGTCAAGAGAAGGCAATGCAACTTCAAGAAAAAAGTTGGTAATCTTCAAAAATCACAACAAAAAGCTGCAAAAAGTGCATTTATGCATAAAATATGTTTTTATTAAAAAGTTAAACATTATTAACTTTAATTAGTATTAACTTAATATTAATTTTACATTATTAATACCTCATATACCCGTTATGGCCCCAAATGAGTAAAACAATGCAAAAATATAAAAATTGCCATTGCTTTTTTTGGTGTGGACATGAAAGAGTTAAAGAGTTATCACACAAAACTTCTTGTACCTAATGCAAAAGACAGATCACGTTATTTTACCAAATCTGGTCAAAGCACATCAATAAAACATGCAAAAATATGTACATTTCACTATAATCGATGGATCAAACTGAAGATTACTTTGCAACAGCGAGATGTAAATAAAGTTACCTCCTCGACCCAGATTGCATCAGTCTAAAATGCTGAAGTCTCCAAACTCATTAAGCCAGTGGAAGGCTCCTCCACTGAGGCAGAAAGACATGTGGAGGAGACATAAAACAGTCGGATAAACACAACTTTGAATTTCTCTCGCTGCATAACTAACTGTCAGTCGCCCTCCATCATCATAACTGCTTACTAATTCATCCAGTTTCCCCTCTGCTCCCCGTAGAAATGTGCAACTTGCAAGTGATTAGTTCATTTACAACTAATCTCTCTGGGGAATGAGGTCATTAGGAGTATTGTGAATGATGTCATATTATCTGGGTGCCACTGGATGCCATGGATGTGGTGAATTGCTGCTTGAGTTTGGACATTAAGTCTTTTTTTGATGAGTAGGAAAAGTCAATGATTCGTTTGTTTCTCATTTATTGGTCGAAGCGCTGATCCTGTCATAAAGCCAGAATGGTGAAAAGAGTTTGAAAAGTTACATCCTCACAACTAGAAATGACTTTTTTCTCTTTGTCACTTAATCCAAGTAAAAAAAAAAAAAAAAAAATCTATCAGAGAATTAAAAAAAGAAAAGTTTGTATTTTAGATTTTCACCAGTCATAGAGCTAATGTTCCACATCCTGGCAACCGCGACCCGATCAGAGAGCACAATCAGTCAGTCGCTGAGCTGCAGCGCGCTGCTGACAGGTGGGAAAGAGATGCTCACAAACCTCACATCCAGTAATACAGAGCTGATAAACAGTTTGCCTTGAAAGTAGCAACACTTTTCATTCCTGTCCCAGATTCAATCACATGATGCGCCCTAAGTGTTTCAACTAAACACATAAAACAAGTTTTTAAAGCTAAATTTAATCATTAAATGCAAGTTTTGGAAAGTTTAGACGTCACTGAGAAAGTATCTACTTTTTACATCCGACACCCCAGTAAGGAGATGAGAAATTAAAGCCACACTATGTAACCTTTTCATATTCAAAAATCTTTACAGGGTTAATGAAAAGTCATTCAGCCCATCTGCTGCTTGGATCCAGAATACCACGTTTGCAGCTTCTGAGTCTCTGGTCCGGTGCCCTGAAGTCACGTATCTCACGAGGGTTAGGCTAACCCAACATGGCTAGCTGTTATGCTAGCACCGGAGTGTTTTTAGCTCATGATTCCTGATTTTTTAATCTCTCCCTGCTTGAACAGCTGACTTCTTTGAGTGAGTGATGAACCGCTCCAGTAGAAAGCAGTGAAGGCTGAGGAGACATTTCAACAGTTAGATTTAGGGGTTTCTGAGCAAAAACATGAGTGCTAACGGACACTAGGGGGCGCTAAAAACAAGCAAAACTGCATAGTGTGCCTTTAAATTATTTGGTAGAGTTTTGAGAAAAGGAAGCTAAAATTGTTCATCCTTATTTTAGCATCTATAGTTTTTATTTTTTATTTTTAGCATCTATAGTTTTTATTTTTTATTTTAGCATCTATAGTTTTTATTTTTTATTTTTAGCATGTATAGTTTTTATTTTAGCATCTATAGTTTTTATTTTTTATTTTTAGCATGTATAGTTTTTATTTTAGCATCTATAGTTTTTATTTTTTATTTTTAGCATGTATAGTACTCTTTACCACTTTCATACGATTCCACTGTTTTGTTCTGATTATATACGAGTGGCATCTTAATTCTGAAGGATGAAGTTTCAAAGGGAACTTTAAACAACACAGAAACAATAGATTCAGTTAGACAATAATAGATTTCTGTGTTTCTGTGAAAGCCTTTAAATACAATGTTCACAGTTCTCTGGTAAAAAGGAGATTTTAAACAAGTGAAACTATGAAGAAATGATTCAATCATTAATTTTAAAGCCAGTTTGTTTTACACTAGTTAATGATTCAGAATTATTAGAATAGAAATGTGTGAATTTTTGCTCCAACTTCATTAAACATGGCTGTTTTCGTTCTTATTAATGTCAAAAATTAATTAGTACTCTGATAAGAAGCATAAAATAATTGTAGCACTGACCATCCTGTAGCTGGGATACAATTAAAACTTCAGTAAAACACAAGTGACAGAATGACTCAAAAGACAAAATCTGTGCTAATAAACAGGACTGTGGTCTGATGGAGGTAAAACTCCTGTCCTCACTCAGTCAGACGGGCTCTGATTAGAGAAGGTCGGGTGACGCAGCGGTCTCCCCAGGGAGTCCGAGTCACGATAGAAAACTGGGTTTGATTGTGTCGCTTTTTTCTGTTGATGGAATAAATATTTCTTTTGAAAATGATGAACCTACAGACCTGTTAGCAACCTAACAAGCTCACTAATTGGCGGCTCAGGTAGGTAACCATCAGCTAGAGATGCTGGTCCGTCTCTGATCTGAACCAAGATAAAACATTTTGATGTGATTCAGACGTGGTGAGTCCTTCAGCGTGAAGAAGCTCAAATCAGCCTGAGAAGACTTTTCTGAGTCACTTGTGACACATATGAGAATAAATGTCTGATATTTGAACAATAACAACGAACATATTAGAAATAAACAATCTTCAGATTTCAGCTGAAACAAACATCTTTGATTGTTGGATTATGGTTAGAGAGCTTCTAATAGAAATGTTCTTACAAAAACACTTCTGCATTATTGGATCTTAACAGACTTTTCATGCAAATCAAAAGACCACAATATGAGAAAAGCAGATCTGTTGAAGCTAAACTGAGCAGCATAAACTCCAAATATCTGAAACGATTCTTTAGGGAGCAAAAAGAGAAGAAGAGGACCTAAAATATCAAAACGTACGAGGCGGCCAAACTCTCCGTCAGTCTAAAAGCATTTGTGTCAATCATCCTGCGTGAGGAAGGGGAGATGGAAGTGTGTGTTTGCCGTCTGTCCACGGCTGTGTGTGAGTGTCGGAGCCTGATGATGTGTTCATCAGAGTGTGTACCCGAGCTGGAAGGCTTTTTCCCACTCAGTGGTTTGTCACAATGTCAACACATAACGGCACACACGTGTCTGAATCGATGCTGAAGTCGTGACACTGATTTAACTCGTTTAACTCAAGGTCTCCCGACAGATGATGTTTTCATCCCCTTATGTTCCCTCACTAACATGCACACACAGGTTTCTACATCAGTAAAATAAAACACACCGGCCACATTAAGACGATCTGCTTAAAGGGACTAAATCAGAAGGATTATCAAAGGCTATTTATTACAAAATCAAAAGAGTATTTATTTTAACAAACGATATTAGGTGTGAATGTCTTTATGTATGTTTAGCTTAAGATGGTTTTTCAATCAACTAATGATTTTTAGTGAAGTCTAATCTGTTTATTTTCAGGAGGCGCAATTCACAAGAAAACTCAACTTCCCTATAGATAACAGTGGAGTAGTTAAATATTAACACTGTCTAGAAATATAATTTTATTTACACTGAAGAGCTAAAAACATCTGACACTTAGGAAGAGTAATTTATGAGAGTTGATTTCAAATAACACTAGAGAAGCAGCAGTGTCATATTTAAATAACACCGTCAGTGTTATTTATCTTGTAGAGTAAAAACTGATTGACAATGGTCAGTGTAACTTGAGTTTTACTCTATAGCTAAAATCAACTCTAGTCAGAGTAAAATTGACTCTGAAAATGTAACACTAGTGCAAGAGTAACTTTAACACTACACAGACCATATGCTCCCTGGCCCAGTGTTGAAATTGACTCTTTAAGTGTTGCAGCAACACTGCTCATTTTACTGTGATATACCCTGCACATGCAAACATCCCACATCAACATGTTGGACTGGTTTTGGGGTGACGACCCAGCTCTTTGGGGAGGTTCTCATGAGGATCAGCACCTCTAAATCTGAGGGGATGGTTCTCAACTGGGAACGGGTGGATTGTCTGCTCCATGTGGGGGAGAGGTCCTGCTACAAGTGGAGGAGGTCTTGTTCAGTGAGGGATGGACTGGGGCGGCTGAACTGGTCTGCTGTGGTGAATAGGGAGCCAAGTCTGAAAGAACAGCTCTGGATCTAAAGCTCCATCTCTGCTCCAACCCTCACATGTGGTCAGCAGCTTTAGGTAACGACCAAAAGAACAACAAGCTGCCTAAATGAGTCTCCTCTGCATGAGTTTCACCGATCAAAATCTCTTGAGAATATCGGCACACTTTCACAATATCTGTCATCACTGAAAAAAAAGAGAAAATCAACAGATTAAAAGTTTTAACCAACTGAGCTCAAATTCTATAAACTTTTTTATATTGATTCATTTAAAACAAAGCATTTTGTCTTTAGAAGTAAACTCCTGCAGCTGATGCCACGAAGCCAAAACACTAATGAAACGGAAATAGAGTGAAATAAAAAATATTCTAAAGTTCTATTTATTTTTACACACAAGTATTAGAATAAAAGAGCTTCTTTATTCCATAAATAAAGTCTCAAATGTCATGATTAAAAAACTGATTGTACAAATTATGAGCATTCACTAACATCCAGTAGATCAATAAGAACTGTCAGCGCCACTAATAACCCAATAAAAGCTGACGCAGCAGATCAGCAACGGATGGTTTTACTTGATAGGAAGCGCACGTCAAAAAGGATTCCAGCAAACATAAGGGCAGAGTCAATAATCTATGATAAGAGCTGAAGGGTTTAACCTTTCACTTAGTTCTGATTTGATGTGTTTAGTTCCTTCAGAGGCTGGGAAATCAAAGGTTTCCGTGGACAGGTCCATCTATCCGTCCATCCCTCCATCTATCCGTCTGTAAGTGCAGCTCCTGTAAAGCTGCCTGTCACATCTCTTTATACTTAAAAAGAAACTGTCAGCTGCTTCAGTGAGATGCTCCCATAAACAAGTCTCAGACAGGAGCAGATAGATTGATCTGTGTGTGTGTGTAAATGTGTCTGCTGGTGCCTAACACACACACACACACACACACACACACACACACACACACACACACACACACACACACTCACACTCAGACACTCACTCACCCATCAGGCAGCCAGAACAGATTGAAATGCTGCCGAAGCTCCATAAGCAAGATGAACACCCCAGAACTTCCCACAGCTCTCTAACGCTCACACAGAACACGACTTATGTCTGCCGCTCTCCCTGGGACTCAGGAACTCGCTCCTTTGTTTTGTCCTCATTCACCTCCGTCTTTGTGTAAAACATCCAGCAGGCATTTTTCATTATGTGCTCCAAAAAGGTTCACCAGTTCCACCAGTACAATCACAAAAAGTCAGCCACAAATAAACAGGGTGGTGGGAAATCAAAGCTTTTGTAAAAACTTTCATTGACATTTTTTGACTTGAGGACCAAATAAATTCCACCCCGGCGTTTCACATCAGTGTGCCTCTTGTTTAGACACGTCAACAAGCTGCAGCTTCAAAAGCCAAGGTTGTTTGGTTTTAATATAAAAAAAAAAAAGAAAATAAAAAGTTTTAAATGCTAATTTGAGCTGTATGGTTCTTCAGGAACCAACCAGAAACAGCAGCTAGAAGTTCCTGTCCAAACAAAGTCCATCTGTCTCGTTGGACTAACCCTGGGAGTCAATGTTAAAGAACAGCATGGATTTGGATCTGAGAGGACAAATATTTAACTCATCTGTTCAGTGGTCATCAAAGTCTGTCTGACGTGACGATCCGTTTCCAAACAGCTTAACAGACTCAGAACATCTGCTCAGCGTGATGGTGGCGGACGCAGGCTCCAGCTGGCACTGAAGAGACGGTTCCTCATCGCATGAAGGAACAGGACACATTCAGAAGTGACCTCATTAAACCAGCAGACTAGAGATCACCTGACTGCAGCAAGGTGTGTTAAATGAGTTTAATAAGAAAGATCTGGGAGGTCCAGTCTCTGGTTGACCAGTGGTCCTGCTACAGATCCAACATGAGGACATTAACTCTGAAGGAGTTAAAGGCTTCAGGGCTCGGATGGAGGAGACTCAACCAACCGGTCTTCATGCTTTACAGACAAATGGTGAAGAGAAATCCCAAAGACATGTCAGCAAATAGAATAATCTCTGGTCTGATGAGACTAACTTCAGCTTTTTAATAGTCAGACTGCACACAAGCACAAACTCCCCGTTGTGAAGCATGGCGGTGGGAGTATCAGGCTCTGGGGTCGTCTCTGACCTAAAGGGGCTCCTTCAGTTTACATTTATATGCTGAACCCATTATTTAGTAAAATGTCTATTTTCACTTTGATATTCAAAAGTATTTATCCAAAAATCTAAATTATATTGTTTTGAAACACTTTATAGGCATTGTCTGATTACAAGCACAATACAGATTCTCAACGCTGACAAGTCATTGCCAGGTCCTGAGGGATTGTCCTTCTCATTTTAGTTTTATTTTAAGGTCTTTAAGTTCATTTGTGATGGAAGCAGCTCAGCCGTTCACCTAAATGTCACGCCGTGCTCTGAAAGAACCCTCCACTCATCTCAATAAGACACAGAAATCAACATATGAGGGTAGTTCATAAAGTAGTGACGCTGCTGTGTTTTTGTGAAGAATTGAGTCCATCACCACTGAGAACAAACACAATCTCTTCTCTAAGCTCGCCGTCCTCAGCTGGCAGCAGACCTCTTTTCTTTATCATTTATAGAATGAACAGATTCAGATCCTCCTTTTGGTTTTCAGGTCTAGACCTTGTCTGACTAAAGGACTTGTGTCCCCTCATCACACCTGAGTGAGGAGGCCTTAATGTCTTCCTGGTTTCAGGTATAAACTTCCTCGCGCTGTGTGTCACACCTACTTTTTCCCCGTTTCATTTTCACTTCTCTGACTTTCTATTTTCTAATTTCCTCAAACAGCTGAGGTTTCCTGATTGTACCTAAATGGAAGTATGTCTGAACAGTGTCTTGGAAGTGGTACGGCGTTCCCCGCTGTGCTCTATAATTACACTCTGGTGACCCGGCAGCGGCACTTCCTCCGATTGCTTCATTTAAACTATAAGCAGCTTTTCATTGCTGCTGCCGCAAAAACAAATGATTAGAGCCGTAATCCAGGGAACAGAGGATTCAATCTATTTACAAATGATCCAGACACTCTGTGTGCATTTACAGGCTATAAGTTGTTAATGATACACGTTTTACACAAATCACAGCAGACCTCATCACTAAAGCTGCAGATCTGTTACTTATACAGATATTTTAAGCTTTATCTGCAAGCATTACACATAAATATATTACCTGTTGTGGTTTTTGTTTGGAGAATTAAGTTTTTACCTCCAACAGGACTCGAACATTTATTTATAAAGAGCCTATTAAACAAAAATCTTGGAGTGTTTCAAATCAAAATAACATAAAAGATGGAAGATAAAATACATCAACATAACATAAAAGTACAGAAGCTGAGAATGGTCATATCTTTTAACAAATTTTTATTTCATCATCATGAAGAAAAAAAAAACAATCTTTGTTTTCGTACAAAAACCCTCCCAAACAAACCAGAAGTGATATTGGACAAAGCTTTGTTTACTTGGAGTGATTTCATGACTGTAGCTGACTGTCACGACATGTGAATGATCTAAAACTGTAAGTTATACATGTGTACCTCAGTGTGCAGTATGCATAAATAAAGAAAATCAATCTATTAACTTGTAATTTTGATATAACAGAGCCTAAGGTTAGATGCATGTCAAAAGGTTTTCAGAGAATAGAAGCCACAAACACAAAAGCCCTGTCGCCTTAAGCTGTGACTGAGAGACAAATAAAAAGCTCTGATCAGCCAGTGTTGTTTTCGTCATCCATGACGATAACGAAATTATTTCGTTAACGCACCTTTTATTCAGGACGATAACTAGATGGAGACGAGCCGAAGACGGCACATCGATGACTAAAATAGGATGAGACGCGTGCACATTTACGTTATTGAGACGAGACTAGAGGAAAACGTTAATGGGTGATCTGTCAGACGCTCAAAATGCATGAAATTTATGCCTGTTGCGCAAATAATTGGTCTGAAACGCTAACACTTGTGATATTGTGCAGCAGAGCTTCATATCCTTGTTTGGTCACGCCCACATCCGCCCGGCTTGCACCATAAAGACGCCGGCCTCGCATAGCATAATTTGAATTATACCATGGCGTCGGAAGCGACGAAATGATCTTTGGACTTATTTTAAATACAATCCATCAGAAAAAAACCCCAAAATGGAATGCATTGTAGAGGGAGACTGTGGTAAATGTGGCTACAAACTTTGTGGAAAGAATACCATCAATTTGAAGCGGCCCCTTGAAGGCTCACCACACTGATATTATTTCGAAGGTAAGTTACAATAAGCCCTCTTAATTGACCATATGCATGCAATGTTACTCGACTTGTGATAAATCTCATTGCAAGCTGAAAGTTTTCTATTTAACTTTTGGTTGCTAACTTCAGGCAAAACTTTAGCCCCAAGTTAGCAGCGCAGCAAAGCTAACATTAGCGGCTAAAGTTGTTGCGCTGATAACTTGCGGCTAAAACTAAGGTTAGCATCATGTTTAGCCATGTTTCTATTCAGTGACGGACGGTGTAGTCATCTTTTTGTGCGTTTATGCTCTGTCAGCGTATTACGAAACGTAATACGATAGAGTCCGACTCCGTTGTTTGCTAAAAGACACAAGGGCACTTCAGTGACGCCATGTAATTCCTCTGCAGCCCCGACAGGACGGTAGGGAGCCGGTGACAAATAACCATACTACCTGTTTAGAACATTGAACAAAAGACACGACTGAAACATCCGGCATGACGAACATGAACGTGTGTGCGCAAAGTGCAGGCGGTCTGAGATGGAGTCACATTCTCAATGGAGACCCGATAAAGCTTGGTGGTCAGTGTGGGCTACCCGCTGGCGATGTGTGGTGGCCAAGCGCTAACGATCAGATCAGCAAACTTCAGAGACCTTGTGGTGACACGCAGCTGTAAAAGTTCAGAAGTGTGGAAGCTTCATCACACAGAACCTTAAACGTCCAGACAGAGCCTTAAACTGCACTTTGTATTAAACAGGAAGCGATGCCGAGATCAGCAAAGGTGTAAAAAAGGCGACGCTTGAATTAAGATCCAATCAAAAGCTAGCAGTTTGGATCAGCTGCAGACTGTCCAGAGAAGTTTTGCTCAGGCAAGGAAAAATTGGATTTTAAAATTCAATATGAAATGAAATAAAAGCATAAATGACCACCTCCACCTCAGCTTTAGTTCTTTTAATAACTAAAAAGCAAACCACACAAAATATTTTAACTTCTAAGCTAACGGCTAGTCTGAGTCTTCAGACGGCTCTGATCAACGTCGTTCATGTGATGTACTTCATAAACCTTTACACCATTACAGGTACTTACATTGAGCTTCAGCTGAACGCAGCCTCTCTATACGTCCAGGGATCAAGTCCAGCAGGAGTTTCTAAATGTTTCTGACCCCCAAAAACATGCTCTGTAAAACTAAACTCCTCCAAAAAACTTCTGACTGGATTCTATTTCAGAGCAGAAATTTTCCAATAAATCTCTCCATCATAATTTTAACGTCACATTGTTATCTTGGCAGACTTTTAAGAATTCTTTTGGGGGGATTTGATCCCCTGGATAAAGATTATTTCTCAGAACAGAGGTTGTTCAGGAAACCATCTACCTGATAATTGTTTATCATTTTTTTAACACACAGGTTAAAAGGTTTTAACCATCCTGGAGCTGCGGAGTGAAGACCAGCTGAACAGACTGATGAGGCGATGTCGTTGAATAGGAGGATCATCACATGCATCCATTCAACAGCTGATCACAGTAACACACAGTTCCAAAACAGGAAGTTTCCCTCCATTTCTGCTTCGTTCAGAGTTGCCCTTTTTATGATGACGTGCATTAGTCAACAAAAACACACTGACCCGTTACACACAGTGCAAAAATGGATCAGAGGCTCAGTATAGATTACTATTTATGTTAATGTTCTGACCATTACCTTTAAGATTAATTCAGGAGATCCTGGTTTGTGAAATGGACCTGTAGTATTTTGAGTGAGGGCCTTAATTCCATCAAACTTCTAAAGAACAACTTTCAAATATCAGTCTTTGAAATGAAGGCTTGGCTCGTCTGTGTGTGTGTGTGTGTGTGTGTGTGTGTGGACAAACAGCAGTTGCTTATTTGTGTGCGTTTCCTTTTCTCTTCACTTATTGCTTTGTAGAAAACCAGAGAGGAAAGCTGTGAAGGGCCGGCTGAATAAAAGTGACGAGACCTTTTGTATGAAATCTGCTACCAAAAGTACAACAGTCTCATTCGGCCCTGGCTGCATTTAAATTGCCTAATTTACATGAAATGAAGAGGCGTCTCATCCCAGTGTAAGTAATGTGTATGTCGCGCTGATAAACGGCGTTATTCAGCAACGTGTTGAGCCATTACACGCTGATGATTGTATACGGCCCGTAAGATAAGTGCTTTTATTTTGATACTTTGCTGAGTTTTGCGTTTTTTGTTAACTAATTAGATTTTCCGTAAGAGCACTTCTGATGCTGCTCTTTATCCACCGAGTGCTTAATATACTTTAAATCAACACTGATATAACAGCATGTACACACAGAACCACACAAAGAGATGACCTTATATCAGAAACCATCAATTAATTACACTTCCTGTTCCAGTCATTGACCCTCTCTTCCAACGTTTCCATGGAAACCCACCAAGCACCGACTGAGCTCCCACAGCTCTTAAACTCTGATGCCTCCTGGCAGTAATCGGCAGCATGTGTAAGTAAATGTTTGCTTTTTAAGACCCAACTTGATGAGCAGAATGAAAGGAAAGGGTTCAGCTTAAGAGCTCTGCTGGGTAAACTGGAGCAGCTGGTGATTAAACCAGTGACCTTTCCTAAGTGTTACCTTGAGGAGGTTGTTCTCCTCCAGTTTGGTCGCTCCGGACTGGGAGCAGTCGCTGCAGCACTCCAAGACTAAATCGATACGAGGTTCAGGCAGAGGGTCAGGAGATGTGCAGCTTGGAGGCTTTAAAGACTTCAGAGAGAAATGCAACATGAGAGCTCCTCTGAGTGATTAGACAGGTTATTACTAGGTAGGTCAACTATCACCCACATTAACATGGATCCACTAGCGTCTGGCTGTGTGCACAACAAAGACCAGGTATATTTACATTTTTTTAAATCGAGTATTTGAAGACAAGAAATGGAGATTAAATATGCAAAAAAAAAGAAAGCTAAAATATATAAAATATAATCTGGTTCCCACCAAACAGCCTACGAACCATTCACCTCTTTTCCTTCAGGCAGAGGATTGAGCGTCCTAATACTTCCTGAGTGTGTGAGGCTCACACTCTGTCCTTCACTGGTTTCACTGTTTTTTGGCATCCGACTTGAAAAATTACAATAAGAAAGATTTGTGATGCAGAATACTGCTGGTTAAAATTCACCAGTGGTTCACCGCCTTCTGGTCAGGTCTGGTCAGAAATAACTTTAATAATATCTGTTTGTTGATATTATAGTAAATATAGCAGTGTTACAGTCTGACTTTTTGCATTAAAGTACTGGAATTATTATTTGCAGCAGAATGACAATAATGAGACACATTGCTTCTGATCTGAGTGTCAGAATTTGCTAATTTGTTTACATTTTCAACTAAAACATGCAGCAAATCCAATGATTAGTATGACTTTAAGTTGATAGTGACCTCTGTTTATGTAAAGTTATGACACACAGGGATTTCTCTCCAACTATAACAGGAGTGAAACAAACATTTTACATATTTAATCAACATTTTCTTTTGCACATTTATTAGAAATGACCAAATTCTAAGGCAACACATTAGGTTAATATTAGTAGAATTCTCATAACTAGCAAAAAAAACCTGGTATCTATAAGAGCCTGGCACCTTTAGCACTTTATTGTCTATTTAAGTCACGAATAGCCAACGACATGATGTAATAATCATGTGTGTTTGATGTTTATTTAATACTTTGCGGTGTTATATAATTTATATATAACCATGCAACTTATTCAACCTATTTTCTGAATGCAGAATTATCTGAAACCAGTCAGAAAAAGAGATATTTTGATTATTTTTGTGGCAATTGAGTTGATTTTAGCGTATATCTGCTGCATATCTGATGTTTTTTAAAGCAACCTCAGTTTAAACAGTAAATTCATCTGACTTTTAAAGACAGAATGCAAAAATATCACATGCAGTGTAAACACAGGGTGTAACTTAATGCTTTCTTCTGCACATGGGCTATAAGACATGAGAACAGAAAAACAACGTGCAGGACATTTTCACCCACTGAAGATAAAACCAAACATGATGCAAATTAGAAGCCTGCAAAGAAAATGTATTCATAAAAAATAAATGAAAAAGGTAGTAAACCATTAACCTGCAGAACATGTAAATCACACACAGACATCTGATCCATCCCACTGTCTCTTCTGAGCATCTCAGCGTGCGCTCTCTGTGTGTGCACAACGACCGCAGGGTGATATTAAAAACAAATACACTTTTTGTCTTTCATATACAAATTGTAGAAGCACTGCCTCCTCCTGTAGTTGTTTATAGCCCCAACAAATGAAGGATGTTGGCCACAAATTAATAAAAGCGTGATCATACATCTGAACACGCTCCCCTGCCAACAATTCCCTTGATGTCCTTCGTGTTTCTCTGCCTGCCAGCATCAACCAGAGAGGTATATTTCACTGTAATTTAAGTGCAGCACAAACACACACGCACACACACACACACACAGTTGCCTTTCTCCCTCTTTGACTTGTTCCCTCAGCGTGTCAGTATTAGCGGTGGAGAACACCCACAGCTAATGGTATGAGACCAACTCAAACAACTCTACATGCCTCTCAGTGGACGAGGCCTCTTAAGTCCTCTTACCTTCAGAGAGCCTGGTGTGCACTCACGCCTGGCCTCTTCACAGCACTTTAAACGAAGAGGGGAAGGATGAAAGAGGCTGATGGAAGGTGTAAAAAAGCAAAACACCGGAGCAGATAATCACATGACGGTAGAGGAGGTTCTGTTCAGGGCTGGGCTTCTCGGAGTGGGTCTGAAGACTCTTAGAGGTCCATAAAAACTTTCAGTGGGACTTCAGGAACATCATCTCACCAGTGTTATTCAGGATGGGAGTTTCATATAAGAATGCATAAAAAGAATGAACACACACATCATTCTACAAGACCCCCAGTGCTTCATGTCTATGACTGACATGGTGATTTACTAAAAACATGAAGCACATCAGGCTGGAATTTTATAATATTCCTGCAAAAACAACCATGCAACAGTGATCAAAGTTTAAAGCGTCATTAAATAGAACTTGCACAAATTGTGACATTTTCCAGATCGAAGATGTTTTGAAGACTGCAGAAATCCACTGGCCAGTCATTCGCTTGTTAATCCAGTTAAAACTGATCCCTGTTTCTCCAAACAGAGGCTGTTCGAATCACACTCTACAGCATGTAAGAAATATTCTTAACCTTTAACCTTAACAACAACCTTATTTATCTTGAGCATCATCCACCTAAAACCAGATGAGTAGGTGTGCCATTTAAAAACACGACATAAACCGACTAAAGGAAAAGAGGACGCCGTCTCCATCATAAAGGACTGATTTTAAAATACGTCCTGCAGAAAAACACATTTTTAATTAAACTGGTTTTCAGGATGGATGTGGAGAGGTGAATGTCCAGAGCTACAGAACGTCAGTGGTCTTCACAAAGGATGAGACCTGATTCTTTTAACAGTCAGGAGTCGTTAATGTGACTTGTTTCATCAAAGCTCTGCTCCACAATCGAACAAACAGATGTAAAAAGTGTTTCTATAAACCATATTTACAGAACCGATGTTGGTTTAAAGATGAGTCAGAAATCAGGGAGGACCAACGACGTCTGAGACTTTAGAACCAACATTCATCTGGTTTTTGTTAAAGTTATTTATATGTTCAAATCTAAAACCTGAAGAATGAGTGGCTCATTAAAACACAGAATGGTCACCGTACGATGCGTTTAATGCTCCAGGGACATTTAAGACTTTATGGTGAAAACAGAAGAGGACCCAGTGGAGCTGACTGGAGGTTTACAGGCTGGTCAGTCAACTATTATCATCTCCGTCTAAAGAAAAAAAGATGAACAAAAACTCATTTCATGTTGGAGCACAGGGTGGACTTTAACTATTCACTATCAGCTTTGGTTTATTTTGTCTAATAAACTTTAAAAATGAACATCAGCTTCTATGCAAGAATGAACGTTTCTCACATTTTTAAATGAATATTTTACATCCCGGTATTTTATTTTCTGCTTTAGGATTCTAAACTCAAATCTTAAATGAATGTGTGGAGAATGAAAACTGTCCAGTCTCCTTTTTGAGGAAGTTTCTTAAATGACATTCTTCCTACTTTCTGTACATCATCTTGATCTTCTATCCACTGCGTGTCGGTCTCCATCTGCTCCTTGCTGCCACTCTCCATCTTTTACAGCACGGTGTGTCTGCTTCATCTGCTGTGGTCTGTCTTCTCTGAAAATATCAGTGCCATCTGGAGGATTGAAGCACCATTCCAGAGTGATTCATGATACTGTAGCAGAGGAGCGTTGCGCCTTGGCATGAGCGGGCCTAGCGGAGTTAAAGGCTCTGAACCCAGCGTTGTTTCTCACCGAGATGCTCTGATTGTTGTTGGTATATTCTTTTGAAAAACCTTTTACAACTCAAACACTTCTAACTTTGGATCATTTTACAAGCCGTGGGGTTCTGAAGTGTTTGTTTCGGCTGGTTTTAGGACGGCTTTCAGGGACATTTTTGAGCACACTACAGGAAAAAAGAACAACAAAGTGCAATGCAATAAACAGCATAAATCAAGGGAACAAATATAAATGTCTGACATAGTGTTTTTCTAAGTCAGGGACTACAAAGCCCTTTACATCAGCCCGTCATTCACACACTGAGAGCAGTGAGCTACATTGTAGCCACACAAGTGAAGTGACCAGACACCGGCGCCAGCGGACCCTCCGACCACCTCCAGCAGGGGATGCAGGTGAAGCGTCTCATCCAAGGACACAATGACAAGGTGAGTCAGATGGTATGACCGACAATCCTCTGGTTGCAAGAGGAACACATCCATTACGTTAGTAATGAACACCCACATGACAACAAGGACTATAAAGCAAAGAAACAACATGCTTGAGCCAGGCAGGTCAAATCATTTCCAAACTTTGCAGGTGTTGTCCAATTAAAAGACAATATACTGACAACTGAGTGTTTCTTCTTGAAACTGGGAGATTTATGCTAATGTCATTGATGTTATTGTCTTCCTCTGCTTATATGACAGCCCATCAGGGAAGCCTACAGTAGGTCAGCTTAAAGACAGAATCCCTTCACTGGGCCCTGGACTTTACTCCTGGAAGGACTTTTCCCAGCAGGCATCCTGACCAAATGCCTGAACCAGTTCAGCTGGCTCCTCTCGACTTGGAGGAGCAGCAGTTTTACACTCCTGGATCTCTAAAGCTCCTCACCCCACCTATGAGGCTTAGCCCGGCCACCCTGTGGAAAAAAAATTAAAGAATGTTTATTGATCGAGTAGGCTTATCTTCCTCTTCATCACAACAGACCAGTTTAGCATTGTTATCATGTCCTGATCCCCCTGTCGATTACCCACTCAGGAGCAACACCCTGAGATACTGAAGTTACCACCACTTGAGGTAGGACCAACTTGATGAGAGCAGTCCACTCCGTTTGAGAACCATGACCTTGGATTTGAGGGTGCTGATCTTCATCCACTTCACACTCAGCTGTGATAAATAAAACCATCCAGTCATTGTTCAGTGAACCAAGTAAGTTGAAAGATCCCAAGATATTGAGGCAGTTTGTTAAAAAAATATCCTAAATAAACAAAATCCTGTAGGAGATGGAGTGGACTATTAAATAACGATTACATCATAATGACAGTTATGGCTTAACACGATGTAAGAATATTTAGAAAATGTCAGACAGCACAGCTAGGAAAAAAAAGCTTTTTTATTTCCCCCGCAGAAATTTCTCTCTAAAATGTCTCTGTTTAATGCCCCCCCTCCCCCAACAATGAAATGGGATTTTCGCCCCTGCTTGTTGTAATTTCACCTTATTGCCACAAGAGGGCGATAGCTGCCAAGATTTTTCAACTAAAAGCTCAGAAAAAAATGTTTGTTGCAATGTCACTAAACCACCACAAGAGGGCGAGTGTGTGTCGGCAGAAACAGAAACCAAAGATCAAGAAGTCACAAGATAGTTCACTGCTTTATACTACCATCCTGCTGAATACACCTCACTTCCTTAGCTAGTTGTTTTATAACATTACTGCCTTGATTAAAAATTACAGTATTTAACACATCCTTAGTTCGGCTGAATAATGGTTTTACATTAGAGATGGTGTTCTTTAATTTATTGTTTACTTTTCAAGGTTTTTAAACTAGAACCACTATGAATAATGTTTGTTGTAATTTCACAGTATTGCCACAAGAGGGCGATAGCTGCCAAGGTTTTTCAACTAAAAGCTCTGAAAAAAATGTTTGTTGTAATGTCACTGAACCACCACAAGAGGGCGGGTGTGTGTCAGAAGAAACAGCAACCAAAGACCAAGAAGTCACAAGATAGTTCACTGCTTTGTATATGGAGGTATATTTGTACTACCATCCTGCCGACCTCACTTCATTAGCTAGCTGTTTTCAAACAATACTGTCTTGATTTATGAATTTCTTTACAAATTACAGTATTTTAACACATCCTTAGTTCGGCAGAATAACGATTTTACATTAGAGATGGTGTTCTTTAATTGACTGTTTATTTTTCAAGGTTTTTTATATATTAGCACTGTAAATACTGGTTGTTGTAATGTCACAAAACCGCCACAAGAGGGCAAGCGTTTTTAAGCCAAAGACCAAGAAGTCACAGGAGAGTTCACTGCTTTGTGCCACCAAACATGACACCTTCCACACCACAGCTCTAAAATCTGTCAGTAAAATGTTTGAATGGTTAGAACTGGTGACTAAAGGGATTTTAGGATTATTTAGAACAAAAATATCTTCTCTTGTGACTTGTGTTGATTTTCAGTTTGTTTTTCTTTCTTGTTGTTTTTTTTGTGTATTTTTTTTCCATTTTACAAAGTGTGAAACAACCAGGCCTATAAAGCAAAGAAAGAAAAAGCAGGTGTCATCCATCCCAAACTCCCTGAGCAACTTTAAAGATTCACCAGCAGGTTACTGGACCACATATAAACTCTGGAGTAAATACAGCCTCGTTTCTCACTTCCTGCTTGTTCAACACTTTCCTTTCAGTCACTAAGTAAATCCTCTGAATGATTTGCTCACTCTTCAGGGGTCAGACAGTTCAACATGTAATTTGTTGGTTTTCTCTTCCATTTGTCTTCCCGTTTTGAGGCTCTGGTGAGAACTTTGTGCAGCGAATCATGTCAGATAGAAATGTTTCTGTGTGGACTACAATAACTGGTGCTACATTCAACAAACCATCACTTTAGTGATCTTCATGTCTGAGTTCTGCTGAATCTCAGTGTTTTAATTAGACAGTTTTTTTCTTCCTTTGTGACAAGAACAAGGAAACGTAGCTGCTCACTAAGTGGGAAAAATGCTGACTTACACATCAGATAGGTCGGTCCTCTTGCAGGTTTTCTCCACTTCCTTCAAGTTTTAATGATTTTTTAAAAAACCGGTCTTTGTTTCGTCCGCCTTATATTTTATCTGAGCTGATACAGTTGTTCCTCTTGCTCTGGCTCGACTCCACGTATTTCTGAGCCACTCAATTAAATTCAGGTTTACACAAAACCTTTTAATTAGCACTGTTTTTCTTCATCTGCGAGCCTTTTTCACAAGAGAGATCGGGAGTGATAGAGAGGCTGATGATTCGGTCCCGCCCTTCGCTTCCTCTTTTTCATCGTCGTCGTCTCGCGGCGTTTCGATGAGTCATCATCATGTGACCGTGCCAGATTTTAATCAGCTCTCTGCACCTGCTGCTGGTTCCTAAAAACGTTACTCTGACAAACACCAAACGTAATCAAGGTTGAAAGGGAGACTTTTTCTTCTTTCGCCCAAAATAACAAACGGTTCCCCGTCCCGTGGTGCATTTATGATAAGATCAGTTTAACATCAGCTCGTTTAGATGAGCACCATCCACTGTGTTTATCTGTGGCTGATCTTATTCCATTATTGGATAAATTGATGTAAATATCCACAGAACCTGTAAAGGTGCCAAAGAATTCAGTTTTTAAAAGGAAACCTGTCAGAATGACAAAAACAAAGGACCCAAGCAGGAGGCAGGTGGATGTGAAAATGAAGGAATTTATTTAATAAACTACTAAACAGAGATGATTCCGCTTTGGTGGATAATTAAAACCAACAAAATGCTCAGAGTCTTGTGGAAAATACTTAATGAATAAATAGCTGACATGATAATAACTGAAACACAAGAACCTGAACAACATCAAAGGGAACCTGGGAGATTTAATTCCAGGGGAGGAAAACTACAAATGCACAACAGTCAGTGGCATCATGGATTTGCTCTCGACATTGGTGAGGACCAGGACTGGACACGTGGGGGGGGGGGGGGGG
>SSNR01000050.1:3195353-3219486 GCA_006937965.1 Callopanchax toddi | reverse complement strand
GGGGGGGGGGGCTCGCTGAAACAGGAAGTGCAGTTTAAAACAAGCCACTCAGATCGCGGGCTTCTCGCGAGACTACCTCTCGTCACAAAACAACTTCTTTCCCTCTGCCGTTTGGCTCATGAACATTTAGCAACATACTCATTAGCTGTCACTTTAACAGCATGTTTGCACTGTTTTGTGCTGCTACTGTTTTTTAAAAATTTTTATTCTGTGTGTGTATGCTGCACCTTATCGCCGAAAAAAGTTCCTAGTCTGCGAATTACATTCAATGACAATGGCAATAAAAGTTTTTCTGATTCTGATTCTGGGCTGCACGACCGGTCCGGACCGGTCCATAGGCCCACCTGATGGCCAGTCCAGTCAGGTATCAGAAAAACTAAAACATTAATTTGACTGGGCTGCAGATAGTTGTGGGATCTGATGTTAGTTTCATATTTGGTTTTCAGTGCTTTATGCCTTTTTGTGTCTTTATGGGCTGATCCACCAGTTTAATATCCCCCTGTGATCAGTTTGTTGGAGTTAGTGTTGTTTTGAGTAGTTTTGGTTACTTTGACCTCTTTATGGGCCCAGTATTTTGTAGATTTTGTGTAGCTTACCCACGTTTGGTGTTTTGAGTCGAATAAAACTCCATATTTTGTATTTTATCCTGTGCCTGACTGCCCTGTGCTGCTCGATCCCTTTATCGAAGTACCAGTTCAGTGTGATTTTAAGTGTCTCCAACTGGCCGCCCAGTGAGATACTGGTTTGCAACCTTTAAAACCATTTTCCAAAGAATACACCAGATATGTGACAATTTGCAGATTTTCCTCAAACAGTGATTACTTTTAGTACTTTGACAAATTATCCTGATTATTTTCTGTTTTTCTTGCACAAGTTGAAGCAGTCGGATTTAAAGTAGCATGTTCCACCCAAACGCCAGAAGCACCAATGAACTGGACTAACATTTGTATTTTTAAATATAATTTCTCTCTTTTCTTGATGATGATGAGCAGGTCTTATCACACGAGCAGCAAGTTCATTTTAATTTAACATCCAGCACAAAGAGAAACCTCCGACAAACGAGCAGCGACTCTCGTTCGGACCAAGAGCGGAGCTGTAATTGGAAAGCTTAATTGAGGAGATGGCATCTTGTTAATTGAATTAGCAGCAGGAGAGAAAAAAAAAAGGAAACGGCGAAGTCGGGACAATGTCACAGACTGACACTGAAAGACTGGGAGGGAAAAAGAACAGGAGGTGAGAGAGGATAAACAGGAAGACAAGCTGCAGATGAGAAATGACAGATGTGAGTCAACGGCATGAAGAGGACAGGAGAATCCTTCAGCGACTGGGGATGAGAGCATAGACAAAGCACAAGAACTGGCATCAAATCTACTTGTTAAAACATTCTCTGAATCCCAAACACTCAGGTGTGCAAGAAAAACGGTGCAAGTGATACAAACGTGTGAATATGAAGAGAGAAAAGCCTCTGATGAGCTCCTGGCTGACTGCAGGTTCATCAGTGTCAGTATGTGTTCCTGAGCCTTAATGTCACACCATCATTACATTTGTTTGTGACTATTCTATTATTATGTTATGTGTATCTGCTCTAATGAGCTGAATTAAACTGACAATACAAATATTGAAATGTGAGAAAAAAACAAAAGCGGAGAGAGATGAGTTTAATAAAGTTCATAAAAGTGAAAGTTTTGAATGTGGACTAAAAGTTATTTTAGTGTAGACACTGTGTCAACTTCATTTTCCTTCATTTAAACATTTCTGTTCAATAAATTCTGTTACATAAACACACTTCATAAAAAATACAAGATTTTGCAGTTTTGATCGAATATTTATTTTAAGGTGGTCAGTGTCAATATCCTGAGTGCACTGATTCTGCAGAATCTTTTTTATACTTAGGGTTAAACAATTAAACAATAAAAAACTATTTTATGAACATAAAATGATAAAAGTTAGACGACAGTCACTGGATGTGGAGGACAGTAAAAGTTTCAAATTTGACTAAAACTGTTAAAAAAGATGAAATGGGAGGAGCTTATTAGTAGGAGAAAGTCAAGATAGAAAGAGTTGTTTTAATTTAAAAAGCAAAGAACAAATTATTACCTATTCATCTTAAAGTAAGTTATAAGAATAAAAGGAATAATTACCTAAATAAATAGTTTTACTCAGATCATTTTCTCTCTTTTCATCATTCTAAAAAACTGCATAAAACTGGTCTAAATCAGGGCCGGATCTAGCCAGCCCCACTAAGGGGGCAGGTAGAATATCAGGGGCGGCCAGTCTGGACATGTTAAGAATTTTTTGGTCATCACATCCCCCCCAATCCCTTAAATGCATCAAAAACTATGACATCATCATATCAGTTCCTCTATCCATATATTTATTTTCATATTTGATCCCTACCCTCTGCATTTACCCGGGCGTGGGACCGGCACAAGTAGGACACTGGCTGATGCCCTGTTGAGGCTGCAATAATCGGTTTATTTTTTCTTTTGTTTTTGTGTTTTTTTTGTTCTTTTTTGTGTTTTTGTGTTCTTTTTCTGTTTTTTGTTCTTTTTTGTGTTTTTTGTTTTTCTTTCTTTCTGTGTCATTCATCAGTAGCTACTTTGAATGAGGACAAACGGAAGAGAGCGCTCACTCTGACCATTTTTCACTGAAATATTTTTGAAATTTGTTATTTCTGCATGCAATCGCGTTTGGGGGGGCAGTCATGGAATTTGGGGGGGGGCAATGCCCCCCCTTACCCATGCCTACATCCGGCCTTGGTCTAAATAAAGATCTGAACGTATTAATTCAAATCTGCATTAGGATAAACCAAATGTCGACACTAATGGAAACATATAGCAGAAGGACATCATCAGAGTTTAAATTTTTTAGACCTCCTCCACCTCAGCCTTGTTTCTCAGTTTTCTCTTTTGTTTTTATATGTTTTCATCTTCACATCCATTTTTTACCTTATTCTCTCATTAAAAAAAAATCTCATTCTCACTTCTTCTAGACCCATGAATGAGTTGTGTGTGTGTATTTGTGAAAAACTGTGCCTGTAAGCGTGTGTGTGTGTGTGTGTGTGAGAGCAGAGATGGATTGGTCTGTATTTAGAGGTGCAGAATATCAATAAACAGGAAAGCAGAACCTGCTCTCGTGCTTTTTGTGTCCCCCTCCGTCTCTCACACACAGACTGTCCCGAGGCGCTGATGGCTGGTGGAAGGATCGCTCAGTGATGTGGGGCGCTGCGGTCCGCCGTGTAACGCCACAGGTTGCTAAACAAGGGCTTTGAAAAATGAGCTGCTCCTGTGAGCAGGCTGGGATTGATCGGCCAAACGCCTCTTTTATCTTGTCCACTGCTCTTGGTATTTCCTCCTGTCTTGAGTTTTCATTCTCACCATCAACCCGTCTGTCAGCTCGCTGGCAATAAAAGACCCAAGAGCAGACTCACCGGGGCGGGGGGGTAACCTCTGAGTGAAAGAACCTGAGCCTTAAAAGAACAAGCAACAATACTTTAAAACGAAGAACAAAAATGGCATTAATACACATCCTGTATCCAAACGGAGTATTTACACACAGGTGGACAGACTAATGAATAAAACACATTATTAAAACTGAACCAAAGGTCAAAACATAAGTGAGAAACAATATTTACACAACTTTACATGAAAAACCATAAGCAGCCAAGTTGTGAGAACAAATAGATTCAGTTAAACAAAAATGAAGAAAAAAACCCTCAAACAACAAAATGACACTTAACATAAAGTTGAGACAGAAACAATTAAATTTGATGGGTTTTCTATTTTTCACCTCTTTCTCCACCCAAATATCCTTCTCTCTCTTGTGTTTTTTTTCCCTTTAGCTCAGCTACGTCCTCCACTTCTCCATCCCCTCCTCCACCTAACTCTTCTCTTCTTTTTTCACTAAAATGCTTTTTCTTTGGATCACTTCTCATCCCTCACTTCCGCTTTCCCCTCCTCTCCACTTCTGCCTCAGAGTTTCCTTTTTTCTCCTCATCCAGTCCTGACAGCAGCAGAGGCTGTCCAATAAAACAGGCATAAAAACACAATCCCCTGTCTGGGCTCGATTCACACACACACACACACACACACACACACACACACACACACACACACACACACACACACACACACACACACACACACACACACACACACACACACACATGCACGCACGCACACACAATCAGCAGCAACATAAAAAAGCCAATTTTTGTCTCTCGTCAATTTCCATTAACATACAGGGTGGGATGCTACAGTAGAGATGGGTTGAATAGACCCATCCAATCTCCCATACCTCTGCTTCCATCCTCCCCTCCCCTTTATCATTATTTTATTTTAATATTTATTTATTTATTTATTTATTTATTTATTGTATGTGTGCGCTTGTGGGTGTGTGATGTCTATTGTCTCTTAGATGTTAAAATATAAAGATGGAAATGTTCTGTATTCGATTCACTGCATCTATCGCTGTGCATTGTCTTATAATAAACATATAAAAAAGAGATGGGTTGAATGTATATAATATATAATGTAAAATGCATGTGTGTGTGTTTGTTTTTGTTTACATAAAGTGACTGTGGATGATTTTCCAGGTGCATAATTTCCGTGCGGTTCTGTGTGTTTATCAGCTCCCAGGTGGTGCAGACGGAGTGTGAATGCTAGTGGCTAATGATCCCTGTTTACATCACACATCATACCACTGGCTCCCTCACATTATCCCCGTGGGACAAGCACACACACACACGCTACCCACACACACACACACACACACACACACACACACACACACACACACACACCTTTGCTGTGCAGGTTTTAACTCACACTCATCTTAAGTAATCAGGTAAACGTGCACGCCAATTCTTTGTTCGTGCACACTGCAGGTTTAGACAACTAAAACACAAACGCAAATATGTGCCTAGGCAGCTAAACTGTCATACATAGATCCACATAAACACACACACACACATAAACACACACACACGTCACACACACACTGAGGTTGACTCTCCTAATGAGGCAGACATGTTTGCAGAGCTGTCACGAACACACAGTTTGATCAGTTTCTAACTCCAGAATTAGGCATCTCCTCTCTCTCTCTCTCTCTCTCTCTCTCTCTCTCTCTCTCTCTCTCTCTCTCTCTCTCTGTCTGTCTGTGTGTGGCTTTGACATTTTTCCTATTGCAGCAAATCTGAATAAACATGCATAAATATCCATCATTCTCCCAGTTGTAGCTGTACACATAGATGTGTGTGAAACACAACAGTCTATATTCAATCAGACACAGTGAGCAAAAGTAACATGAACATAAATACGTTTAATAGACAGTAGGTGTGTGTTTGCGTGGACTGCGGAAGTTTAAAAGCAGAAAATCCTACATTAGTTAACTTTTTTGTTTTTTCAGACATGTAAGTTGTGAAAATTCCTCCTCTGTGTAAAAAGAAGACTTCCTCGTCTCTTCTCCTTTTAAAACTCGTTAAAAGGCTAAAAGCAAAAAACTGAAACGTCATCAGTTAAGATCAAAAGTCTCAGTAACTCTGCTTTGAGTGACTAAATATTTCATGTGTGTGAATTCCAGGGACTGAAGAACAGTTGAGATCAGAGCTGATGTTTGAGTCTCGTTTAGCCAACATATTCACAGGTTACATTAAAAATGTTCACAAACTGTAACTATCCTTCCTGAATCATGAAAACTGTGGGGTTTTCTGACATTAGCTTCACCCATTGACAGTAAAGTTAAGTTGACGTCTAGTTGAAGAGAAAAGGGTGTGGAAACAGTTACCATGGCAACATTTCTGCTTCACATAATAACAAACACAAAGGAAACTTCTAAAATGTCATTTCTAAGGGAATTTGCATCAGGGACGTTTTAATAAACCAGCTTTGAGTGAGCAAACGTGGCTGCCTGTTGCTGGCAGCGGGTGGTAATAAAGACCAAGTCAAGCATGACTGCAATAAACAAAGACGTGGCTTCAAACTATAGGAGAAGAAGAAAAAACTATCTATTTAACCTGATAATATAGGGCAAAAATAGGATAAAAGGAATGATTTTCTTCATGTAATTTTTTGTCAGATTTGTTGTCTATAGATTAAAAAACAGCTAATTGCCCAACTCATCAGTTATCTGGTAACTGATGACACAAGATCGCACAAAAAAAGCACATTTTTAGTGAGAATCACACTAAATTTGTACATATGGCATTTTTATGAGACGTGTTATAGTCTGTTCACAAATGACAGAAAACATGCGACTGATGTGCAAACGTTTCTGTCACAAAGTGCAGCAACTGTAAAACCAGCAGGTCAACCATTTGGTAGAGCTCACTTTTGTCCCTAAATCTCATTGTAATGCACACTGAACTTAACAACAATAAAAAGAATCAACAAAAAGTGACCAATCACGCAGTGGAACACCGCATTAGAAACAAGTTCTGTCCTGATGATGTGTTGCGAACAAAGGACCGTCCAACGACATCAGAGAGAAAATGATGTCATTATTATTCCTGCAGACCTGGGAGAGAGAACAGGTTTGTTGATTCCTGCAACAACTCAACAACAAATGCTGTCAGTCACCAACAGTCATCTTTTTTCCTGAAGGACCAGAGCTCTCTACCCTCAAATCCCCCGTCTGTCCTCTGGGCTCGCTGATGGCGGTCCGTCTGCTGCCGGCTGTCTGTGGACCCGTGACCCCGCCTCACTCCGGCGCTAGCGAGGACCTGGCTGTGGCGGGGCGGCCCCTCTATCCTTTCATACACCACATTTAAAACCACTTCAAGTGATAAACTCCAACACAAACACACACTTTTAAACCCTTACACACACCGCCTGTAGATAATCACAGAAAAAAAAAATATACTTTTTTGACAAAACAGTAGCACACACACACACACACGTTCCTGTCTCTTCCTCTAAGCACACATATTCACACACATGTCAGAAAGGACGATGCGACCTGTACGATCTGAGCGCCGCACCACTTTCCTGTAATAACTAGAGCAACATCTAATCCTATTTCCATTAGGTGTGTGTGCCAGGAGGATGTAGTTTCTGCCTGCATTAGCGTGTATGTGTGCAGGTTTTATAATCATGTGTGTCAAGACTGAGATAGTGTCCGTGTTAAGTGTAGATTCTTTGGGGTAAGTTGGCAGAGCAAACTGTGTGTGTGTGTGTGTGTGTGTGTGTGTGTGTGTGTGTGTGTGTGTAGATGTGAATGTGTCCAGTCCTTAATTCTCTCTCCGTGCAGCAGAGTGCTGAATCAGCTCAGCCCTGATAGATCTGCTCTGCCCTGGACGGTACTTCAATTGGGTAATAACTGCACAAACACGGACACACTTCTCTAGATAATCATACAGAAAGAACCACTAAGTCCCGGCAAACATGTACGCTCAACAAAGCTGCTCCCACACTGATGCGGATGCTTTAATCACCATAAAATGTGTAAAATCTTTCTTTTTTTGGCTCTGATCCAAAGTCGAAGCCCGTGTCTGGTCACTGCATGTGGTCTGATTACAAGAGTCAAGATTAGAATTCTGTTTCACAAATTTGCAATTTAAATTTCCTGCAGCGTTCTTGAAGCAATTCTTTACAGCGTGGCAAAAGCAATGACAGGTCTAGGGTACTCATGCAGGAAATACCAAACTTTTCATGAATAGGAGCTGCTTTTGTGGACCTGAATTTAAAAAAAATGGTCATCATGACCCTGATATGCAAACCAGAGATTTGACTATGTGTGTGCGTTTTAAAATAATCAAAGGAAACGACACTGAACCATCACTTTTGGAGTATAAACACACAGAAGGTAGTCTCTGGGTTAATGCCATCTGTTTTGTTTTAAAACTGATACGTTGTTATTTTGTATTTTGGACCAGACAGTCTGTATTAGCTCGATAAATGAATGCAAAACCTTTAATTTGGTGGGTTGTGTTTGATTGATGTGTGGACATGTCTTCTTCTCCATTACTTTTAATCTTAAATTAAAAAAAAGGTTAGGGTCTATTACAACAAGAGTATGGCTGCAGAACTAAATTTAATGGAATCATTTTCTCTAAACCATCTCAGCTGATTCTGCTGCCTGAGCATAAAGTGTCTATAAATAAATAATTCCCAGAAGAATTTCTTTGAGGAATAAGAGTAAAATCTTCAGGATGGGCCTTTAGGACGGATCCCTTTCCAGGTCGGAGAGACATTCAGTTTCTCATGAATACAATCTTATACCATTCCATTCTTCTGACCTCTCAGGGCCTCTATTCTTACTCTCAGCTCTCCATTTCCTTTTTTATCACACCACAGGAGCAATGTTGGTGAGGTCCAGTCATCCAATTATCCAATCAGTGCACTCACTGTTGGGTATATCACTCACTATGCACCTCTTCACCTCACTCAATCACCTTCACAGTCAATTTACCACACATGCCTCTCATATTCTTTCGCCTTCCCTCATTTTCCCCGAGTCGCATCCTCCTCATTCTCCTCTATAGCATCAAATACAACAATCAGCCTTTGGTAATCACATCACATTTGTTTCACTTAATCAAAAAACTGATGACATTTTTACTTTATAAATATTAGACAATATAAGGACTAAGATCTTGAGGATTTATTAGAATTAGACACCCGAACATCTGGTGACTGACCAACCAGATATAGTAGTGATCCACGATCTGCAGAGGAAGGCAGACGTGATGATGTAATGAACCCAAGTGACAGCAACAAGAGGAGCATGAGAATCTCTACAAATACTAAGAGCTAATTGGGAAATAAAGAAGTTGTAGAACATTTTGGCTGCAGGTTTTCCAGTGGTCATGAAAGCTTTGATCATCAAACTCTCTGTCCTGAAGATCACAGACCTAGAAAGAGAGAAAGTACCTGGATGGATGTTTTTATGGCTCTTCTTCTGTCAGTATCATGAGACAGAACCCCCCCCCCCCTTAATAAACACCAAGTATCAAAAAGTTAACATTCATATTTAAACTGTAGACCCACTTAGGTCAACAGTTCACGTGGCAGAAAAACAAACTTCCTCTAGACTCTGAAGTCTGGCTCTGCAATGCGTCTCTATTTGTGTTTGGCTTATTGCAAAGACCATCCATGTGTGTGTGTGTGTTTGTTTTTGTGCCTGAGTGTGTGCATGCATGCCTGTAAGTCAACATCAATGCTTAGGGAAGCACCTTGCATGCACCTATTATATAGTGTGTGTGTGTGTGTGTCTCCAGCCTTAATTTGATGTCTAAATAACTGGTTCCTGCCCCTGGGGGGTTTCCCTGCAATACATCACCGCAACAACAATGGAGCTGCCGTTGTCATCTTCCTTGGGGACCAGCCGTTTTCCAGCTCATGCATAGCCTTGTGGGAAATATGGACTTGTGAACAAAGCAGAGGCGCTAAATGATGTGTGCACACCCACAGACACAGAACGCTCACTCTCTGACACAGTGTGCACTCACATAGAAATCACAACTGGCTCATTTTCTGATTTTCATACGTCTTCAAGAATGTGCTCGGCCTTTTTCTTTGCATTTTTCTCGCACTTGTCCTGGCAATGCTTTCCTTTCTTCAAGGTGAGACGTTTTACATTTGCTTTAAGTAAATTTGGTTTATGGTCAGGAGATGCAAGAAGTCCTTAGGAGCCCAGTTTTCAGGAAGACCACAGTTGTAAAATACACGATGAACAGTAAAGTTTCTAAATTTGCTTAGTAAACATCACAAAGATCTCTCTAATGAGCAGAACCTGTAATCAGTAAGAGCCTGGTGTCAGGCTCTTGTTCTTAACCTGTGAATAAGATGTCATTCTTCCTCTGTCGGTTACCGTTTCTTTCTCTCTCTGTTGTTAAACTCTCAGGCAATCATCCAAATTTACCTTCCAAAACAAATCTCCCTCTAGTATTGCAATCAATTAGCTCACAGGGAAATCAATTAAGCTCGTTGCTAAACAAGCTATTAATAGAAAACTGACAAACAATAATGCACTATATATCAAGAGGAGAGCAGCAGATGTTTTTAATTAACAGCTATAATTTGGGGAATGTAATGAAGAGAGATGACGGAGGAGGACTGTGATGTTGGACCTACAGTGCTTTTGGATTTTGTTTTCTTTGGCATGAGATACAAGAGGTTTTTTTTTGCATTTCATGCTACAGTATGTAGAAACAACTACATAATGAACGATGCATTAATGTGTTATAGGGCTTATGACAAATTCAAGACAAGATCTCTGTATTAGTGCTAAAAGGATCAAATGGATCAGGATGGTGAGAACAGCTGAAGCTATTCTCTGTTAGAGACGCAGAAAATGGGTCTTTAGCCAGCAACGACTAAATATACTCTAACTGAATGCAAATGTTTTGTATAATAAAAACAGTCTTTTAAAATAGTTCATATGCACAGTAAAGGTGAACTAATTCGTCCTCCTCTTGCAGGTCCAGCTACTGTTTACATGTCGAGGTGAGTGAGTGAGAGAGGGAGCTACTGTTAGAGATGAAGCAACAAAGAAACAGAGCAGAGACACAGAGATGGAGTTGATAGCGGTGTAAATATGTCAGTGTGGATGAGCCAAGAAGCAGGGGAGTTGACCTTGGTCGTAGTTTAGGACCTGTCTTTTATCCTGCCTGTGAGCAGCACTCAGAGCCGTTTCTCTGAGATTTAGTCCTCCATCCTCGTGGCTTTCTCTTTCTCTCTTTTTTTTCTAGATCTAATTTCTTCTTTTATTACTATAAGATTAAATTCTACAAACCTTGGCAAACATTTGAAGGTTTTGCTCCGTCTGGACAGCAGCGTCTTGAAACTCATAATTTAAAAATCTTTACATTAAAATTTAGGAGCCAGTCATTCGTGATGTGGAACATATCTTTTATTGAACTTGAACCTGATGTATTTAAAACCCTATTAGTTCATGCCAGCCTGTGTTGTTGTTGTTGTAAACTCTTATTTGTTCCAACTTTCTAGTATTTTTCAGATGTCAGTCCTTCCTGTGTCCATTGGCGTCTTTTCTAAATATCACCTTGTTCTTGATTGTCTGGTGTGACCAGACCTAATGATGGATGTGTTTTTTTTCTCATCATGGCAGAAAATCACCATCAAACTTACAGTTATGAATAACATGTTATGGTTTTTATAACTGCTCTGAAGAAGAGCCTTCACAGGAAGGATGAAGCTGCAGTAAAGCCTTTATCTTTATGTATTTTGCTTTAAATTGCAGCTATGGTTTTTGATTCTAAAGTTTAGAAAACATAACTCAGAGGTAGAAGAGTAACAGTAGCAGGGGCAGCCCACACAAAGTCTTTACTGACTGTAAAATCTGCAGGAGCAATGACTGTGAAAGCTTTCTTCCCATTTCAATTATGACTCTAAAGGCTCCGATGCTAATTGTCGATGCTCAGGGGCTCAGTGATAGCTGGCTTGGTGGAGGAGTTTAATGCTCTGCTGCTTCTCCGGTTTCCCTCTAAAGTAGTTCCACAATTCTGTGATTTCTTAAAATTCAGTTCAGCATAATTCAATCTGCATAATCTGCACTCTGTTTCTCATGTGAGTAAGTTTGACTTGAGACAGAGTGTCTACTGGCACCCTGGAGCTGAGACGACTGTTAACGAGTTTGAAAGTGTACTCTGTACCATCGTATACAATACAGTATGGGCCGAAGAGAAATATGTAGAAAAGTACATAAAAAAGTAAAATATAGCGCTTTAATTTTCAGGTTTTGTTTGATTGTGGACTTATTGTGAATATTCTGGGGGCAGCTGCTTTTTTAGAGGGGACGTTCTAAAACAAACAAACAAACAAACAAAAACAACTACACACATTCATTTTAGTGTATAATTACAGCAATATAATAACAGCAATTCAGTCAGTTGTTTTGGACACAATAATTTCACTAAGTTTCAAAATAAAACTACTTTGCTAAAATACTTTGATCTCTTGGTCATTTCAGTGACAACATGAAACAGTATTTGTCTCTAATTTCTGAGACTCAGCACTTTGCAGGGGGGCAATGGGGGCGGCGGCGGGGTGGGGGTGGGGGGGTTGTCCTGGTAGCACTAAACTGGAAAAAGCAACTAAACTATAATAGTTTTAAAAAATATGAAGTTTCTTTTAAAAACTTTATTATGACTCCAAATTATTATATTAAAACTAATATAATAATTTATTTCAACATTATTACATTACATTATAAAATGTGTTAACCCAAATGGGACCCATAAACCTGACCCAGCTGATCATCGTTTCTATGTGTTTCCACTCATTTTGCTAACCAGTTCCTCTGTTACATATCTTGTCAAGGTTACCTGAAACTCAATATTTAGATTTTCTTTCCTCCTCAAACACAGATTTCTGACTTTGCATCTTAACATTTAGAATATTCACTAAATATCTGCAACTTTGACTACTTGAGAACATAAACGAACCCTTTACGCCTTAAATAATAACAACTTCATCCCCTGTTCCTAATGGTGAACCCTGCTACTCGTTGACAGAAGCTACCCGCCCTTTGTGAAGGACCAGATCTGAAGGTCCTGACTCGGTTGCCTAATGGAAGATTTGATGACCTCATCACCTGCAGAATAATGAAAAACAACTGCAATCTAAGGATCGTATACTGAAAGAGAACTAGTTTTTCTCCCTTGCATGGTAATTCTATTAATATAACCAGTGATTTAACAGTAATCAGATGATCAGAATACGTGTTACTATACAAAGTAACATGCTGCTTTTCAATTTACTGATTTAAAATTGTTTTTTTAGATGGAGTTTGTGAGGAAAAAAATCAGTAAAATAAATCAGATTTCAGTGCAGGCAACAAAACAGAATAAGATACGTTATCTTACTGTCAAATACTGAATAATGTTGGAAAATAAATCACAGTAGCTGCACCGTAAAAAAACAGTCAAATAATCTGCTGCCTCCATTATTCATTTATTAAATGGAGGAATTTATTGCGGTGAGAATTCAACAGACTGTATTTATAGCATCAGAATTATTTCACATTTTTTCTCTGATGTGTCAAAATAAAGTGACATATTTTAACGTAGACCGCAGTCTGACTGGCGACACAAGGCAGTGCAGTTCATTGTGTCCTACAACACAATCTATCGAGCAGTCTATAGCGCTTTGCATAGCTATTGATTGTGTTACCGTTCATCGCTGCACTGAAGTTTGTGTAATGTTGTAAATGTCAGAACTGTTTTTCATTCTAAATTTTTCATCCGACCTGCAGAGATGTGAGGCAATAAAACGAGCATCAAATACTGTAAGGCTGAGCAGTCATTCTTACCAAGGTTGTGTCTGTGTGCACACGTCGGTGCATTCATGTGCAGAAGCATGGGTCTGTTTGAGTGTTTGGAGCATGCACAAAGGTGTTTGTGTTCATACGTGTGTGTATCTGCACTCATTCACATGAGAGAGCAGCCAGGATTAATGCTGTGCTGTCAGGAGGCTCTAGATGATGAAGTACTCAAACTCCAGGAAGATGGAAGCAAGGAAATCAGAATAATTGTGAGGAAAAGATAGATGGAAATGAGCTGAACAATACAGCAAGGCTATTTGTTCTTTCATAAAGAAAAAAGAAGAAGAAAAAACTCTTCTAAGAAAAAAAAATCACTAGAATTTTTTAGGAAATAACTTTTTTTTTTCTGCACGAAACGAAATGTAGAAGCAGTCAAACTCATAACTCGCCAAATTCAAACATAAGCATTAAAATACGTCACAGAAAAACTCATTTAGAAAGTGGATTTTTAAATTTATAACCCAAAAAATGTGGCTTTTCCACATTAATTATTAAAAATATAAATGTACAGTATTTTATAGCCATTTGTAGTCTAGAACATTTATAACAAATGAATAAATACATCAGTCAGTCACACGCTGATGGCAGTAAGCTACACTGTAGCCACAGAAGTGAATTATTATATTATTATATAGTTCTCAGTTTTAGTTCCAAGAAAGACCAACACATCGCTGAAGGGTCACAGCACAAGATGTCAACATAATCTTTAGTTGCACTGATAGTGGAGTAATGACAGCGGGAGGACTCAACATAAACCACTGACCTTGAGAAGTGCTCCACGTAATTATCAGCAAAACGCCTGAACCTAACCTTATCAAGTATCGGTGCTCGTGATGTGAAAAACCTACAAGTGGCAAATAATCTAATCGCTACTCCGAGGTGTGACAGAGGTTGTCTAAAGGTCCGGTTCAGAGCGGGGTAATGAGAGGAGAAGTGTGACTCTGAGTGTGTGTTCATGCCTCAGTAAATGTGTGAGAGCGAGCGAGTGATCGGGGAGGAGGGAGGGGGGGGGGGGGGGGGGGGGGGGGGGGGGGGGGGGGGGGGGGCGAGGGAGGAGAGGATTCCAACCTTACAGGAAGTGTACCATCAGTACAGCTGGTGAACCTCTGGGTTGCCGACGGAAACTCCAATCAGAGCAGCTGATGCCTTCCTGCTTCCTGATGTGAGTCCAGATTAAACCTGTAGGAGCGACCTCTGCTGTCATTCACACACACACACACACACACACACACACACACACACACACACACACACACACACACACACACACACTAATGATCACATTTCCTTCTCCAGCTCTGACCAGAACTTCCTAATGAATCTAAAGTCTGACGATTGCTGTGCTGACTAATTTTCTGTCCTCATAGTAAACCCCTCAGTGTGATTGTGTAAACAGGTTTATGTCCCCGCAGCTTAAGTGGTACAAACACACATGTACACACACTCCATGGTGTTAATTAAACAATGTGACAGGTGATGTCATTCCCTTGTGCCAGCTCTGACAGTATAACCATCCTGATGCCCGCTGTGACAACCAGCTGCCACCCCTCCCTCCCTCCCTCAGTGAGGACTCATCTCGTTGGGCTCCAGATCTTTATGATTGTGGCCGAGACATCCACCAATCAGAGTGCTTAACAAGCAGCTGCTGGAGGATTTTAGTTGTGAAGATTAAAGACAGTCGTCTCCTAAAGAGGAGTTTGTATGGATGCTGCTGTATGATAAAGTGTTTCTTCAGCTTTTTACAGCCGAGTGGAAAACTTTGCTCATTTTCCTTTTGATGAAGAGTTTGATTTTTTTCCCACCTCTGGCTAAACGGGACAGCCTGCGACAATCAAACGTCTCCGCCAACTCACTAAGAATTTCTTTGAAGGCACCTGCCCCCCCCCTTTTACAGTCACTTCCTCTCACAACAAACTTCCCAGATGGTTCTGTGCAACGCGCCATCTGGACTGCCGGGTTAAGGTTTGCGTTTCGCCCACTCGCTGTGTTTAAACGGTCCTTTTGCTAAGCTGCTTGGGATTTTTTCTGATGACAAAGAAAGTCCCAAAAACATCAGCGTGAAACAAAAAGTCTGTTAAATAGATTGTTGCTGTTTGCATCGTTTTACCCATTATATGATTTATTTTCTCAATATGAAAAGGTTCAGAATCTCAGCTTGAATTTTCCTCCCCGTCCCCGATGTCCACGTGCAAGATTAGAGTATGCGTGTTTGTATACGTCAGGGAGTGCATGCATGCATGGATTTGTGTCTCTCCATGTTAATAAAGCCCACCGATATAGCTGTCAGCTTGCTGTGTTGATACAGGCTCAGGGCCAAATGCTCAAATATCCTCCCCGACTTGCTGTCTCAATCCATCTACATCTTTCCATCTGTCTCCCTCTCCTCTCATCGTCATCCTTTTCGATCCGCATCTGCCTCTCCGTCTCCACTGCACAAGTAAGTGCGTCCGGTCATCTGTCGAAGCGCCACTCCTCTTCTGTCGTTCCAGAGGGACTTTAATTAATGACAAAACTCTGCATGAATAATGTTTTGTTCAAACGAAGAGAAGTTGATTGACAACAGGAGGAGACACATTCTCCTTCAGCCGCTCATTCTGTTCAGCAGGTCTGAATTCAGTTTAACAAACGTTAGAAAAAACAACAAAAGTCAGCTCTGTGGAATCCTCCGTCGTTTACAGAGATTCAGACGTTTGCACGACCAAATGATTTATAAAGCCCTTTTAAAGAATCAGCAGGGCAAAAAGACATTCACAGTAAAATATGTTTAAAACAATAAATAAGGTGTAGCTGTATTTACACAACTTAAAATAATAATAATAAAACTAAAACACCAACTAAACCCAGCATGTCACCGGTGAAGAGGTGAGTTTTTAAAAGTGATTCAAAATCAGTCTGATGTCTGCAGGCAGATGATTCTGCGTTTTGGGAGCTGCTAGAGCAAAAGTACAATCTCCTCTGAGCTTCTGCTGAGTCCTGAGAACCTCAGCTGACCTGGCAGGATGGAAGGAGACATTCTGTCCATGTAGGGACAGGGGGTAAATATCAGATAATGTGTACTATATACATTCTGCTCACAAATCTTTAATAACTCTCCTGGCTTGCATATTTACTCATCTTTCACTCAAAACCACACCTCTCCTTTCAGGTTCATCCCATCCTCACTCCACTGCTTATTCAAGGTGAAGTTGTGACCCTGTCCAGAAGGACAGCGCAGACATCCCCCCTCCTCTCTGGTTCCTCCTGGAGGATCCAAAGGGGTTTCAGGCTAAAGAGGATATAGGGTTAGGGTTAGAACATTCTGGGATCTAATCCCAGCGGAAAGTGCATGGACACGTCCAAAAGAAGACCACCAGAAGACATCCTGGTCTGCTTATGGAGGAGCAGGGACTCTGCTCCCTCTGATGAAAACTCACACACTGCCTGTATTCTTCAGTCACGATCCAAATTTTGACAAAATGTGAGGATCGGAACCTTCGTTACTTAAGACGAAGCCTCAGTCTTCTTCAGTCTATCGCTCTATGCTATCATCATTTTTGAACAAGACTCCGAGGTATTTATGACATCAAATTACCTCCATAATAAAGGTTACATCAGAGCAGAATTTAACACTGAACTTGACACAAACATCTTTCATTAAAATGCATAATCCATCCCCAAAACAAAAACACAATACAGCTGTTTTTTCTACCCTGTTTATGAGCAGTAGGTCTGATTACACACACCCTCTACTTTTCCTGTTCTAAACTTCTTTCTAACATTGTCTCCGGCTCCTGACCTCCTGTCTTTGAGCTGCGGTGTCTCACCCTCACGTAAACCAATAAAATCACAGAATCTACACATCTATCAGGATTCAACAGCGTGGTAAAGACAGCCGCTCCACTCTCTGCTACTTTTTGCTGCTGACAGGCAGCTGGGAGGAGTGGAAGCAGTGGAAGCATGAGTCACGCTGAATTGAATCAAGCCAGTGCTTCAGTGGTGCTTATGCATTGTATTGGTTTCAATGTGGGCCCATTTCAAGCAGAGCCAGGGTGATTGATAACAGTGAAGCAGGTGGATTTATGCTCAAATTTGGTGGAAGCAAAAAAAAAAAAAAAGAACAGAAGGAGAGAGTAACTGAGAGGGAAACAGTCATAAAGTTTGTTTTTTCCAAATAGAATTGAATGAGTGTCTCTGTATCAGAAAATTATGTATTGGTTAGATTATAAATCAGGTTACACGCCTTGAACAAATCTGTTCACAAAAAAAAAAAAAAAATCTGACAAACAGATCAGAGACCAAACGTCTCACGGTGACGGTTTTTGGGATTCATATAAAACCTTCCTCCACGGTGGTTTCTAATCTCTTTCAGGTCTGTTTCTAGATACAGACCCAGTCTGATGTCAGCCTGTCTCCTCCTGATCTCTTAACCTTTGATTTTCTGACAAACTCCACTGAGGTTATTTTTTCTATCTCTGGCCATTTTCATTTTCTCTCTTTGTGTCTCCACAGATTTGTCATAGTCTTTTTGATGGTGACTTCTTCATCTCAACACCTTCTTCTTCTTCTGTCATATTTTACAGTCAGTGTCTCTTCGTTCTGTTGCCACATCTCATTTTCCCTCCATCACACCGTCCTCATCTTTACTACCCGTCTTTCTCAGTCGGCGCCTCTCTGTTTTTCAATTTCACTCCCTCCCATTTTCACTGGCTGTGTAAATCCCCTCTTATCCACTCCCAGTAACAACTCACCACATCCGGCTCTCTTGTTCTGTCACTATGGATATTTGTTCTAGATTAACCTGTCAGGCTCCCTTCCACCTCTCCTCCTCTTTTCTTTTCTCACTCATATTTCACTCTTTTCTTTCCAATCCTCTCCTCTCCCTCTGTTTTTCATTTTTTTTTCTTTTTTCGTTTTGCTGTATCGTCTTTCTCTGCATCCTCTGGAGAGCTGCAACATCAGTTTCGGGGGCATCTAGTCCAATAAAATATAAATGTCTGTCTCTCTCGTTCTCATCTCGCCTTCCACCTCTCTCCCATTTGCACAGAAAAAGAGAGAGAAGCAACCTGATGAGCCACCAACCGCCAGCCAATTCCCAGGGATGACATGCATGTTTGTGCCGCACCAACTGCCGTTTGCTTTTCATCTTAGGGATAGATTGAGCTCTTGACCCATTCCTCCTTTTCCTCGTTTCTTCCTCCTTCAATAGTGCTTCCTTCTGCATTTCTCACAAGTCTGCACATTTTAGAGTGGAAAGAGAAAACATGTTTGTTTCTGATATTCTCCCATATTGAACTCAAGTGTTCAACATTCTTTCTTCACATTTGCTGAATTGTAATAAGATTATATAGAGATGATTCAACCACAATTTTTAATATTCCCAGATTAAACAATCTGAATGATTTAGAAATGAGAAATTCAGATGCATTTTCCCTCCAGCAGAGAGTTTAAACCTAGCAGGCTGCACCGTCTGGTAACAGACTGCTAACGATGGTTGTACACAGTAAAATGAGCAGTGTTGCTGCAACACTTAAAGAGTCAATTTCAACACTGGGCCAGGGAGCATATGGTCCCGCCCTGTGTAGTGTTAAAGTTACTCTTGCGCCAGTGTTAAATTTTCAGAGCCAATTTTACTCTGACTAGAGTTGGTTTTAGCTATAGAGTAAAACTCAAGTTACACTGACCATTGTCAATCAGTTTTTACTCTACAAGATAAATAACACTGATGGTGTTATTTAAATATGTCACTGCTACTTCTCTAGTGTTATTTGAAATCAACTCTCATAAATTACTCTTCGTAAGTGTCAGATGTTTTTAGCTCTTCAGTGTAAATAAAATTATATTTCTAGACAGTGTTAATATTTAACTACTCCACTGTTATCTATAGAGAAGTTGAGTTTTCTTGTGAATTGAGCTAAACCACTTAAGTTTTTTCACCTCCTAAAAATAAACAGATTAGACTTCACTAAAAATCATTAGTTGATTGAAAAACCATCTTAAGCTAAACATACATAAAGACATTCACACCTAATATCGTTTGTTAAAATAAATACTCTTTTGATTTTGTAATAAATATACTTACAAAAAACTGTATTAAAAAGGGAAGAAATAAAACATTTAAATGATCAGAAAAACATTTATTTTTTTACAAAACAACTCAGGATTCTGCAGTCAAGTACAATTTATGTCAGTCAAATTACAAGTAAAATAAATATTTAAAATTGCAGAGCAACAGTAAAGTCATTTTGACTAGAATAGGCGATGTTCTTAATGTCTTAAACTTTCGTGAGGATTCTCAACATCCTCACATCGCCCGCCGAGCCTTGTGCTCATTTAGCAGAAAATCTTGGAACATTCTGAAAGTTTTGCACGATTAAAATTTCTCTCAAAATATTCACAGAGTCATCCCGAGCATCTGGATCAAGTTGAACCATGTTGTAAAAGTGAATTTAACTTTCCAAATTGGGAATAAAAAGAGGACATTATGCAAAAATATTAGGACACGATGAGTATTTGTGTCTTCAGCTGGTTGCAAACCAGTGGGAAACTGGTTTAGAGAGTTTGGCATGTTTTGACAATCATTCCTCAAACACACAACTTTAAATATGTATTTAAGTAATCTCAGTGCAGACTTTCTATTTATTTTGTTGCTTTAAACATCACTGCACTCAATATCAGCAACATCTCTAAAGTCCATAAACTGAATGTGTCTTTGGGTAAACTTTGCTTGTTTTTGGTGTTGTAGTGTGGTTGTGTAAGTTAGCCTCATTATGTGCGCTCCTACAGTAAGATGTCTTTGTGTGTTTGCTGCATTTGGTAATTAAAGCAGTGTGTGCCAAACCAGCGACAATGTAATACCACTCTAATCATCTTCAGCTCTCCCATCTGTGTGCCCAACATGACTCTCTCTCTCTCTCAAACACACACGTATACGGCAAGCCAAATCTCTGATTTCTCTCTCTCTGGTTGTTGGAACACACACTGGGACAAGAAGAAATGGTTCAAGAGAAAATTAAACATCCTTTTAGCAGAAGCAGACCATAAGATACAGACTAAGACATTAATAGATGTTTTTTTGTTTTATTTTGCAAGAAAATGTTTGTTTCTTATTATTAATGTCCAATTAAAAGACTGTCAAATTTGAACATAAAAAGGCGTTTTAATGAGTTTTTTTTTGTACATAAATAAAAAATTCCTCGAGCCACATTTTATCAAACACTTTGAAATTGTCTGACACGTCAAAGAAAACACGAGTCCAGAGTTTAATAGAAGGACTTATTCTGCGCTCCTGCATCAGACTGCCTATATTTTCCATCTGCTGCCACTTCCAGACTCCACCACTTGGACCGACTCATTCCTGTCCTCCGCCCACTCTCGACTGCTGCGTCCAACAGGCTGACGTTCAGCCTGGTGGACGCAGTTTGCCAGAGTGCTCGTTTATAAGTGGGAATGTTGAGTTTTGTTCCATCCACACCAATGCAACTAAGGTGAATGCAAATGTCATCAATTAGAAATACATTTTAAATCATCTGGCGCTCCAGATTGAGCCACTGATTTGATTTTATCTGATGTGGGAGCAGAAAAAGTTTGTTTGCCGTCCAAAAATATTTCTATTTTTTGTTGGTTTTTCTCTTAATATCCAGCTGTTCCACCTAGCCTCTTGTTCAGATGATCGGCTCAGGATAGCAGAGCTCATTTCAGTCTCTAATTCACGATTACACGGACAATGACGTAGCTTGACCCTGCAGAATCCGTTTCTCACAGAAATTCATGCACATTAGACTCCTCCTTCTCTGTCACACACACACACACTCACACACACACACTTGCTTGAATAAAGCGCCCCTGTGTGATTTTTACACCGAAAGGTTAATTTGAATGTAAGGAGCCCAAGGCGACGACTGGGAACAAGGAGGTGGTGAGAGTGGTAGACAGGAAACTGGTAAGACGGAGAGAGGAAGGAGTTCGGAAACAGCTTCTGTGAGAGAGAGAGAGAGAGAGAGACACCGAGAAACAGGAGGAAGAGAGGGACTTGAGTGTTCTGAAGTGATATTTAATTAGCCTTGTATGACTAACTTACTCGCTAGAAAAAGGCCACTCGCTCAGCTCGCGTCTCTCCTGTCAAGCACCCTGTTAGCAAAACCTCCTCTGAGGCAGATGGAGGGGGTGGAGGCAAGGAGGAAAAGCAACAGATGGAGAGAAGGAGACGACAAAGTGATGGAAGTGGATGTGAAAAGTATGAAAACATGAAACGAGGGGCCAAAGAAGAGAAGATTTATAGTAGTCTTATATTTTTAAAAAAAAATAGCCTCTCATTTCCTTTTTCCACTCAACCCATTTATAGAGACATGAGATCTGATGTCATTCCCACCAGTCAACAAGCAAGAAGCAGCACCGGGCAGGTTTTTGTTTGTATTTATTGGTTAAAAAAGTGTTGAATTTCTACATAATTACATCATAAGAGGTTGGTGGATGAAGGGCCCACATGCAGGAAGGGACTGACCTTAATTAATGGACTGAAGCAACAGAACTAATCAGTGGCACAAAATAACGAGCAAGTTCAAGGAAGAGCTGAGCACGACCAAAAAGAGACAAACGTGTGATGAGAACAAAGGATTCTGGGAGCGAGGGAGGATAAGCAGCACAGGTGATGAAATTAATGAACAAATAAAAGAACGGACTGAAATAAACCAAGAAGCAGAAAAAGAAAAAAAACAAAACAGAACACGATTTAAACCAAAACACCTGAACACAAACCAGAGATACATAAGACAATATATGGTGAAACTAAACAGGTTATAATAGACAGAAACTCAAAATATGCAACAGATTTGGGTTTTCAGCTATTAAGAAAGAGAACAGAGGCCCAAATTCACTAAAGGACTGCTCGTTTCTTGCAAGTGCAATTTCTGCTTTTGCATCTTCTACAAATCTGCGCCTCATTCTGTGCTTCGATCAAAACAGCGTCCCTACATCGGTGCTGTTTATCCATGTTTAATCATGCAAGAAGACGGTGTCCATGTTCATGCAAATTACTGCTGTGGTAAAAAGCACCCACTACCCCTGGAGTTGTGCTGTTTGCTTCATGCACTCAGTTTGAAATACTAACTGTCTTCAGGGAGCTGAAGGTATTTAAATCTCAGTGGGAAAACCCTATAAAAAAGAAGCTTCTGTTGGACGACTGATGTGATTAATGCTGAGCTTCCTGCAGAAACAAACAAGACTCCAGGATACCTGAACTCCTCCACTTGAGGTGGAAACTCATTCCCGACCCAGAGAGAGCATTCCACCTTTTTGTGAACCACGGTCTCAGCTGTGAACAGTCCCAGTGCACGCTGAAGGTCATGACTTGAAGACGCCAACAGAACCACATCGTCCGCAAAAATCAGAGATGAGATTCTGAGGTTCCCAAACCCTCCTCACCACAACCTCACCTTGAGATCCTGTCCATGAACACAAACAGGATGGGAGACTGGGGGCAGGAGTCCAACCCGCACTGGGAACAAGCTCGACGTAGTCCTGAAAATAAAAACGCTCCTCTTGCTTCGGTCATAGAGGGACCAGATCAGTGGCCCCGAGGAAATAAACAGCCGTGAACCGTGCTAAAACTACTGCATTTTAACATGAATCGAAATAGTAGTCAGAGAGATTAGTGTGTTCTGAGGTGGTATTTGAGATAAAGAGTTAAAGAACCACTCACCTAAAAAATGATTCAAAATAAATTTATTTTTTAAATGCAGTGACTCATGAATTTAGCAACATTTTGCAATGTTTCCTACCATCCGAGAGCCAGCCTGTCAGCCTTGTCAAATTTCTGACTCTCAGAAAGTGAGACTTTGAAAGCAATGAAGAAAAAGGTATCATTTTCACTTAAAGATGACACAAACCTCTGAAGCTCTAAACCTCTTAGAACAGTTAGAGAGAGGAGCATCAAACAACACATCTAGAGGATTTCCAGAGAGCACTACGTTCTCCCCTAAGGAAACATGCAATTCCAATTTCAAATGCCTTTTTCTATCAAGTAGCCTTTTCTACCTCCCTCCTTGTTCTTTCATGGGATCCCAAGAAACTCCAAGAGCAAGATTCAGTGTTTTTCTCTTAGCCGTAAACACTGAAATGTAAGTAATGATCAGAATCTGCTTCTTTCTTGTTGTTCGACTGGAGAATTTCACTCTTTACTTATTTCTCCAAATTACACAAGTTGTTCAAGAGGTTTTAAGTTGTTTAATTCAAAAGAACAAGTACTATTTGTGGTCCAACCAGCTCATGATCCCACATCTTTATGTAATCTAAACTGTCAGATGATCAAAAGCATCTGACTTTTACTTTTTTGAGATCAAAATATATATATTTTCACATTTAAATATTCCACCCTAGTTCAATATGCAATTGAATTTTCCTCCCCTTGCGGTCATGCTATATTATTATTGTAGCATATCATTTTTTATTCATTGAATTCGTGTGCTTTAGGATGCTTCTGACGTTTTTGGTGCGTTGGAACGGGAGGAGTGCTAGCTCTCTGTAATTTGTGACAGTAATTACAGCAAGCTGTTACCTTATGCAAATCAAAGTATTGCAGATGTCCTGTGTAAACAGTTGCTTAAAAACGCTCCTTCCATCTAAATTGTACATTTCACGTCCTGATTTCTCTATTTTTCAACCCTCCTCCTCCTTCTCTCTGCCTTGATAAATTGCAGATACAGAGAGCTGTGGATGCAAATTCACAGAGGAAATGATAAATATCCAAAGAGAGTGGATTTACAATCTTCAAACATCAGGCTAAGAGATAAGCTAACCCAGAGGAAACACATCAGCTCAGTTTCTCTCTCATTTTTCTCTGTTGTGTCTTTATTCCCTCTATTTACCCCCCCCCCCCCCC
>SSNR01000050.1:3159212-3195343 GCA_006937965.1 Callopanchax toddi | reverse complement strand
CCCCCCCCCCCCCACACACACACACACACACATTTCTTACACTGACCACCCAGAAGATACAAGGAGCTCTTTCCTGACTTTCTCATCACTCTTGGTCCTAAAAGCCAATTTGGAGGTCTTGACATCCAGACGACCCTGGATCCTCAGAGGTAGGTCAGCGAAATAAGCACTTAATTTCATTTAGTGAGCCAATGAAAATGTCACTAATAGAATGACAAAAACACACTAAACTCACTAAAAACAAAGGATCAATCTCCGTCCTGATCATGATATAAAGTAAAGTTTAAATAGTGTGAGCAATATAATAAAAACGAATGAATTACAAACTGTCACACAGATAAACTGACTGATTGGTACCTAAAGTGGTGGATTTTGATCTAATGTAAATAGAAAGGATTATTGGACAGCTTTGGTCAACTAGTACCAATCATTTAGGGGACAAAAGGAGATGTTTGAGTCTGAGGTCATGGTCCTCAAATGGAAAAAGATGCAATGCTTTCCTATTAGAAAGGAAGCATTTCTCCAGGTGGAGGAATTCTTGTATTTTGAGGAAACTTGAATTAAAGCTAAACGTTGATGCAGATTGAGGCAACGTGGATGATGTATCAATCTGCTGTGAAGACAAGAGAGAGATGAGTCAAAAGGTGACGCTGCTGATTTATCAACCAACCTGTGCTCCAACTCTTTCGTGGTCTGTGGGTAACGACTAAAGAAATGTCACCACAAATACAATCTGCTGAAAGAGGCTTCCTCTATGATGTGGCTGGACTCAAACTTACTGTATGCTTAAAGTGAAGAGTTCAATTATTTAGAAGGAGATCAGAGCACAGAGCTGGTCCTTCGTGTCAAAAGGAGCCAGCTGAGGTGGTTTGGGTATCTGGTATCGGTGCCTTCTGGATGCCTTAGTGATAATACGCCTCAACAACCCAGTTCTGGGAAAGTGGCCGAAGATGAGCAATGAAAAAATCTGACTGCCACAGTCATTCTGCTTGACTCCCACTTCAAAAAAGTTAATTAATTTTAATAAATCATAGCTCAATCCTATAATGACATGCATAGAGCATGTTAGTGTAAAAAGACAAATATAGATCTTTCTTATTAGAAGTGTTCATTTTTCAGATATTTGTGTAAACAGTACATTTAAATCATTGATTTTACAATTCTGTTCTCATGGGTTGAGAATATTTAATATTATTTTAAAGTGCCCATGACATCATTTTCTGTGTTTTCTGACTTAGCTATCATGTTGCAACGTTGAGTTCTCACCTTAAACCTGCCAGAAAGAGCAAAAAACGGCGTCCATCAGTCTCCTAGTACAGCCAGTGAGAAGCTCTTCCAGATTTCAGACCCAGGTTTCAAACCGTTTTTTTCACTCCAGCCCGCTATGAGGTCATAGTGATCCGGACTTGCTTATATGGTCAATTCTCCGCCCACATGCACGTTCACGACAACTGGAGCGAGGCAGTGCCGCTGCCATTGACCATAGACCGTGTAGTGTTTAGTTTCAGTTTCGTTTCTCTTTCATGTGACAACACTGCCCCCTACTGCAGCAGAAGTGTCAGGCTGCCAAATAAGGAGAAACCCAGCAGAACCGGAAGGCGGCGCTTTCTTCTGATCTCTGAGTTGCTCGTTAGGAAATAATTACAGCGTATTTTGAGTTATAATGGGTGCAACGCTAATCTAGAGGCATCAAAGATTACACCTGTTTAATATAAAGTGATTTAAATATGGAGTCACAGGCACTTTAATGAAAATGTAAGGAACTTTCTTCAATAGCATCCATGTCATGTGACCAAACACTCCAAAAATCAGAAAGTCCTGCACACGCTGCATGTTTTGATTCATAGTCTGCAGGAATAGATGAAGGATGGCTGATGACGTGTCACAAACATTCAGAAGAAACCAGAAACAGAGAGAAATAAGAACCAGCTGGACTTCTGCTCAGAAGTTTAACAGAATGATTAGTGATGGATGGATGGATGGATGGATGGATGGATGAATGGATGGATGGATGGATGGATGGATGGATGGCTCCTTTGATATTCAGCTCAGACAACCCAACCGTTTGTGTTCTGTGAAGTTCTGTCAGCCCTGGTGAACTGGATCAGACGCTGGAGGATCTGTCAAGTGACGTTTCGTAGAAGACGGATGATTAGTGGTTGAATTGAAAATGAAAGAAAACATACAGTAAAGGAAAAAGCAAAGATACAACAGACAAAAACACATGGAGAGACTGTAAGAAAGATAGATAACAATAATCTATGCTGTGCCTAAATGCAGTCAGCAGTCAAGTAATTATATTTGAGCAGCCAACTGATTTCTATTTGAGGTGTCTCTCTGTGTGTGTGTGTGTGTGTGTGTGTGTGTGTTACTCATCTTCCCTCTGAAGAGATGAATATTAATGACCCTATTAGGAGACACAGATGCCAGGCTATGCCTTGGTTGGAGTAACTCGGGGTGATATTGAAAGTAAGTGACATAATGTGAAATACTGTCTGTGTGGGATCTGATTTGAACTTTTCTTACGTCTAAAGGAGTCACCGTCGAGGTCACGGTGCTGAGGCGGAGCGTAAAATACAGCAGACTCCTTTCAGCTTGTGATAGTTTGAATCTGAGCGTCTCAATCCACGTGAGACTGAGTAATTGAGTGTTAAGTCTATAAAAAGTTACGCTGCATAAGAGGAATATCAGCTCAAAGTCAGACTTCATCAGGCTTACGCTCTATTTTAAACCCTTTTCTCACATTGAAGTGAAGATTCTTCTGTTCTCAGATCTAGCTCATTTAGAGTTATTAGCAGAACAAATACGTTAGATAATCACGTTTTTTTTGTAGGTTTTTCTTAAAGGGTTTATTCTCGTGTGCGTCGACACAAATAAAATGCAAATATATGCTTTATAATTGCACCTTTTCAAGTCTGTCTTTGTGCAAAATCTAGTGCTCAGGCTGCAATAATCAATATCTTCGGTGACACAAATGACTACGTGCATGAGCGTTGTCACTCACTGCCATAAACGCACACACACACACATAATTATCACCCGACTGCAAACCCCCTCACACTCTCTGTATTGTTGCATCCTTCAGCTTCTTGTTTTCTCCTTGTTTCATGATTGCATATTTATGACAGCATGGTGTCACGTTACACTGTAAGAAGGTGCTGTCAACATACAGTAACTGATCTCCAGATGCTGAGGTGTGAGTGAGTGAGCATCCAATGTAGGTGTTTCTATTTTATGATCAAACGAGTTGTTCACACTCACACACATTTACCCCAGTCAGAAATGTACAAGTACACAAGAATGTGTATTCTTACAAAATTATGAACCTTAAAAAAGTTGCATAAAGGGAATTAGTTTCTAGTGAATAGAAATAAACCAGTTATCAGCATCTATTTCTCTGGTCATTAGGGTTTTTTCCACTTATCTAAGGTTGTGTGGTTGCAGTTTCAAGAGGGAATCCCAGACATCACTCTCCCCAGCAACACTATCCATCTCTTCCTGGGGATCCCAAGGTGTTTCCAGGCCACAGACGATATTCAATCTCCATAGAGTGAGTTCTAGGTTATTTCTGGTTTTCCTAGAGGGATGTTCCTGGACAGCCTCCAAAGGACGGAAACCAGGAGGCATCATTTCCAGATGCCTAAACCATTTGACTCTGATATGAAGATGCAGCGACCTCACCCCAGACGACGGTGCTCCTCGCCGTATATCTGATGCTGAGAAAAAACACTTTATGGGGAAAGCTTGTTTTAGCCGCTTATATCAGGATCTTGTTCCCACGATACACATCTCATGGTTATAGGTGTGAGGTAAAACATAAACAGACCAGTAAGTCAACAGCCTAGCTCCTTATTCACCATGACTGACCAGAGCAAAGCTTTCATTGTTGAAAATGAAATCTGTGTCTGTCCACTCCATCCTACATTCACTCACCAAAAAACACCAACACAATGGTGTAGAACTGCTCTTGACATTGGTAGAGACCAGGATGGGACGAGAGGGGTCGAGCGTGCGCCGAAACAGGAAGTGCAAATTAAAGCGATCCGTCCTGATCCCGGCCTGGACCGGCCCACAGTTACCATCACCGGGAAAATGCCCGATGGCCAGTCCTCATCCAGACCCAGGGCAGGTTACATCAGCGGGTCGATCTAGACACGTATACCTCCTTACCCTGGACACAGGTCCGTCTGCTGACTCGCACAGCACCTGGTCCACTGGGCTGCATGTATTTTTGGTGGGGATGCGACGCTATTTCTGCACCCTGGGATCGAATTATTGGTGAGGACAATTCAGTGACTGCTGGGTATTGGTGGGGACATGTCACCTCCGTCCATGCCAAATCTACGCCCATGCACCAACAGACCTAAACTCTTCTACTAGAGGCAGAGACTCAGTTCCAACCTGGAAGGAGCGTTCCAATTCTTTCCAGGTAGGAACCATAAGATTTGGAGGAGCTGACTCTCAACTTTGCCTCCTTTACACCGGTCTGCAAACAGAGCACGCTGAAGGTCGTGGCTTCTGGGGAATCCAACCCAAACTGGGGAAGAGCTCAATTTAGTGCCTTGAATGAGTTCTTGTTTTATTGTAGGATAATTGGACGGCCCTTTCAGACACCCAAAGCACCATCTACAGACATCCTTGAGGGACACGTTCACAAATCATGTCCAACTCACAAAACACACAAACTGTACAACCAAACTGCCACCATCCCCTCAGCAACGCCACAAGAAGAAAGATCTGGTCCAATGATCCATAACCTGGAACTTCTACAGCCTTCTCAGATTTCTAGTTACAATCTCTTTATCGTGAACCTATTTTTAAATCTTTCAAAAAAACACTATTTCTTAAAATTACACAAATCCAGAGGTCATTTGAAATCTGTGCTAAATGATCCTTCTCTAATGTGTTTCTGAAAAACGTAGGAAACATCTGCTGTGTGCTCCACCAGCTCAGAGTCTGAAGGTAAGCGCTGTGCTCCTTCAGCCTTCCTGCTGAGCAGACAACCTTCACCAGCTTGTAGACATTCTTTCTTTTTCTGTTCAGTGCATCAACATCCCCATGACTCGCCCTCAGATTAGCAACCAACTTTCAGTTGCAGATTTCTTGCAGCTTTTGCTCAGCCCTCTGAGGCTCCGCGCCCCATGAACATACAAACAGGCTGACCTCCTCCGGAGCAGCACGGCACTTCGCAGACAGCGATACCGCACTTTCTTCTCAACTTTGACTGAACTCTCCAACTGTGGGCTGCTCAAACATTTCCTGAGCCAGAGTCCATGTTGTGAAAGCCATTCGCAGCCTGCTGAGCCAAAAAGACATGACCTTGTTCTGATCTCTGCTTCCAAGCCTGTGGTTTTTCAGCCCCATGTTCATATAGGTCACAGACTGCAGTGACCTCCGAGTGCGTCAGTCTGGACTGCAGGGTGGAGGAGATGAAAAAAACTTGGCAGTAATCGTCCAGATTTATTTATTTGTTCTTCAGTGGCAGAGTATTTTGTCCTTATTATAGCATTGTAAATCCTGAAAAAGTCAAAGAATGAGGAAATAATTAGGATTTTTAGACATTTTAGTCATCAAAAATAGCAAAAGTGGCAGAATGTGACTGTTTTTAGTTTATAAGTTAGGATTTCATGGACTAATTATACAATTTGTTATATATTATGAAATTATTTCACAATACAACAATAATAAAATAATTTAAATTGGCACTTTCCACATGCTATATGCTTAAATTCTCCACCAGAGGGCAGAAAACATGTACAGAATGAAACACTGAACGCTAAATGTTATGAATCCAAGACGTCTGCAGTACAGTGATGTCTGATTTTCATGAAACTACCATTTATAATTCACAAGTTATTACATACTTTTATTTTTTAGAAGTTCAAAGAAATATTCTGCATAACTTTCAGCATGAACCCACAGACGTCTGAGGTCATGTTGGTGACACTACAGTTTGGAGAAATTCTTTTCTTTACAACTGATCCTCATCATAACACACTCACCAAAATTCATCAGGATTTTGCAAGTGTTGCATAACGTTGCTGTTGGGCATCTTCAAGAAAAAGAAACATCTTTGTGCTCACAAATTGGAATTACGTAAAAACATGATGATGATGAAAATGAAGATACAAGGTTTTGGTAAACAAAAATATCAACACTTAATCAAAAGAAGCCTCCTTGATTTCATGACAGCTAGATCAGTCAGACTTGTTGGTCTTTGTAGATCTGATTACATGAGATGCAGATTATTTACAGGACTTGATTCTAACCTCAAGTCTGAGTCAAATCTCGAGTCTTTAGAGGGTGAATCCAAGTCAAGTTTTAAATCTTTGTACGTGCAGTTTCAGTGAGACTTGATGTTAAGTCTCAGTACGTCTGTTAGCTCTGATCTAACTCTTCATATAACTTTGGAAAAAATCAGCTAACCTTGAATTTTGTTTTACATTCTTATTGTCTCAAAAAGCTGAAAACAATCAGTTTAAAGTCCCTATAACGCCTATAATTATCTCCTGTATTATACCATGTATAAATATATGCTTCTTATTTACTGAAATAACCACTGTGACAGAAAGAGGTGAAAGAAACATTAATTGCTAATTTACAATTTGCTTGCACTGAAGGTTTAACGGTTTCTGAATGTTCAGAAGATAAACTGAAATCCTTCAAAAATGTGCAAGCAAAGCACAAAAACCTCATTTACAGAACCTAAAACCCACGTTCATCAAGGGCTAGTGCGCCAATATGCTTTAATGGAGAAGACATGAAGGTAGAATTCAGAAAGTACTAACAAGTTCATGTTAGCATTAAATGGAAAAAAGATGGAGCCGGTAACGCTGTAGTAGCAGAACCGCCAACAGATGGGTGAGTGTGTGGCTGCAAAGAGGAGAGGCAGAATTCATGAGAAGGAGCAGATAAACCGAAGATCAAAGCATCCTGATACAGTCTGAGCAAACAAAGGTTTAAACCGAGATTTGAGACGAACATCGCTGTTTACCGACGGGTGTTAAACGGCAATCTGGCGACACGTGGAGAGGAGACCAGTGAGGACATGGAGGGAGTGTGAGGAGGGGATGGATTGAAGGGGTGGAGGATGATCCCGAAGCAATCAGAAGCACCCCCACACACACGCACACGCACACACACACGCACACACACACATACTGTACACACACAACGTGCAAAACTACAGCTTACATCAGGATGTGTGCAAAGGTAAAAGCTAAAATCAGAAACTTGCAACATCTTTGCGATTATTTATAATAAAAAATAGATTTATTCAGTTGGATTTTCAGAATTGAAAAAGGTTTGTGATGTCACAGTTAGTCTCGTTTTTCCTGAGCAACAAATTCCTGAAAGTATGATTTGAAGCAACTCATGACTTGGGGAAATCAACCTCATGAGAAATATTGCTTCCTCCTCGACTGAATTCATTGTTTGTTTGTTTTTTTAATAAAACTTAACAGTTTATTTGACTGCGATGGCGTCCAGCAGGAACTCGAGAGCCTCGTTGTTGGTTTTGGAAAGACGCTGTAATTACCTGTGGGCTTCTCTCTTACTTGATTAAAGAGGAAAACTAATCCTGAAGAGCGGAGACTGAAGCACACATCAGCAACGATGCAAAGACCACGAGGTTCGTGCACACGCTCACACATAACACGCCTCGCTGAGACAAAACACACAGGTGTGCACACCAATACACATTATCACGCCAACACAAAAGCCCAGAGGCCCACAGCTTAATTGAACCTTCCCACCGATCTCCCAAACGTTAGTTTTTCCTGCTTTCTTAATCAGCAGAGAGTTAGAGGTGGCGAAAAAAAGAGACAAAGAAACTAAAAAGGTGTCTGAGGAAGGAAAATAAGGTAGAGAATAAAGAAAGCTGAGCTGAAGATCCAGAGGAAAAAAGATGGGAGGAGGATGGAGGAGTGGAGGTGTTAGATGGGTAATTTAATCTTGTGCAGGAAACAGACTGAGAGGGAAATGAGCTTTTACAAAACCAACTTTATCCAAAGATAAATTGGAAGAGTGGAAACGTGTATACAGTTACGGAGGAAACGCCCACAGCTGTGAGGTAATTTAGAAACGGATTATGAGACTTTAGGAGGAGTTGCTATCAGAACAGGATTATTACTTTCACAAAAAAAAAAAAATCACAAGATGCAAAGTTTACTCAGTTTGGGGGTCATTTTGTTCTGAAAGTTACAGAAGAGCTGAAAAATATTATTCTTAGAAAAGCATTTCATGGTTTAATGAAATACATTTGAGGATAGTTCTGAAGACAAGACATAATAAATCAAAATGATCTAACTGACAAGTTGATTTAAATCTGTCAGTCAAAGTTCTGTAAAGGTTTTTGAATAATTTAAAGTTGTGTGACTAAATCTGAGTTCATCATTTCTCTACCTTTTCTTGCAGCTCTGTTGCTGTGTTCTGTAATCTTGCTAACACATTGAATAGCATAATGCTAAGATGGCTTGCACACCAAAGGTGAGGGTTTGTAAGTTCTGAGCAGATGATGGGGTTAGTGCTGTTGGCCTATAATTGTAAAAAGAAAACTCTTGTTTGATCTCGGCTCGTGAAAAGAAAGCAAAGCAGCGAGCATTGTGTGAGTGATCATGTGATCACGCTGCGATGCGTAGAGGTGTTTCGATGCACTGAGTAGAACGCAGAGCGAAACCTTTTTTTGCACAAAGCATGCAATACAAATAAATGGATTTCAAGGAGCGCTGTCAGCTTTTCTGCACTTGATGTGCGAGCCACTTAAGATTACTGCAGATACTTCCTGTAACTCAGGTTTATCTGCTGCTTAGAGGAAATTCAATTGAAGGAACGGCTTTAAGGTTAGAAGCTATTCTCTCTACAGTGATAGTTAGAGCACAAATACAGCTAGCATCACATTCGCTGGTTCCCCTGGTGAGCAAAGACCAGCAAACAAACAAAAACAATCCCAACCATCAAATTTCAACACCTTCTTCAGCAGCAGACGATGCAAAAACGATTAAAGGAATCATTATTTTAACTTCTGTGTATTTTTATTTATTTTCTGCCACTGATTCCAAGTGAAACATGTTAGAATTTGAGTGAGAGAAGAAGGGATGAGGTGCAGACGTACATGCTGCTTCACCCTGACAGTTGAAGCTTCCCGTCTAGTTTTTTTCTCGGCGGTAATTGCGAGCATATTTATTCCAGCTTTGTAGCTGGCTCATGTGCAGCTGCGTCTAGATAGCGGGAGGCAGTTTTAGACACTTATTCTTTATTCCCCAAATTGGGAAACATACTTATCAATGCAAATGAAATGAGTGTGAGGGAGGAGGAGGGGTGGCGAGTGTTAGGGGGAATATTAGAAAGTGAGAATATGTTCCACAATGAAAACCAGCCCATGTTCGGGAGAGAGGAAAAGGAAATCTTAGAAAGTTCCCATTTTTGTCACTTAATTTAGTTTTAGTTGTGTACCACACAATGTGGCTCAGTGTGGCAGAGAGAGGGTGAAGGTAATCCAGTTAGCTGAAGAGACGGTCTCGCTCCGGCTCTCCTCGGCACACAGACCGGCTCTTTGCTCTGATTGGCTGAATGCTGACCAGGCTAAAAGCTTTTGAAGTAAAGGTGAAGAGCAATTAGACTCACTGTCACACACATGCACAGTATACGCACATGCACGTCAACACACTTCTTAATTGTGCACTCCTCACAAAAAGCGCGTCACTTAAACACAAACACCACTCTCTTCTTGCACTCTCTCATTATGTTCCTCCTCACTGTCACTGCAGTTCATATACAGTTCTAAATGAGTCGCTTTAAATGCAAAAGTTGAATTAGTCAACCCAGTAAATGCTGTTATACAACTGCTCTTGAGAAAATGTTAAAAAAAACACACTCTTTTTACTCCTCCTGTGCAGAGATGAAAACAGAACAGCATTTAAGGTGTCTGCAAAAACAACCATGCAAGTCTATAATGCATCAACACTTAATCAAAATAGTGACTTATTCACTTCTACAGGTTGGTTTTTCTTTACATGTTCACTCCAAAATGAAGCTCCACACCAGCTAACGCCATTTGTTTGGTTTCATGTCTCATTTGGTTCCTTTCAGCTCGTAGAAGCAGTTGCATGTTGGGAGTTTAGTCCTAAATCTCTGGCACTCAGAATTTTGTGGCAGCATCTCTTTGTTTGCCAAATCTCCAAACTGGCTTTCAATTTTGTCAATAATTTACTAACAAACTCAAAAATCCTGTCTAGGAGTTGTCTATGACGGGAGAGCCAAGGACTTAAGTGGCAGCTGATCCATTGGTTTTTCTATTTTGTTGTTTAGCTGACATGCTATAAAAATGGCTTAAAATGTGTTTTAATTTTTATTGCATTCAATTAAACCTATTATTTTCTTCTGTTTCACTTGTGTGTAAAGCTTTTTGATCGTATTTATCAATCTAATTCCTAGGCTACCGCCAAAGATGAGCTCAGCTTTCAGAAAACATCAGTTTAGATCAGAGAATATTTAGAAAAAAAATCCTGAATTAGTCTGAATGGACACATATAAACAAACAAACAAACAATGCACACAGCCATGAGTGAAGGCAGTAAATTTCTCTTGGTACACAAACATGGTGTAAGTGGCCGACAGCCGGTGGACCGGCCTGACGTCAGTTGTCACGCCCTCCAAACTTAGTATATAAGGAAGTGGAAACATCAGGTGACGTCGGCTTTCCACCTGGCTTGGCGTTATGGCAGCCAACACGACTCTCGCGTAAGTCCACAGCCTGATGAATGAATCAATGTGTTTTATGTAATTTTGTTTTACTGAAACTGTTTTGTACTCATCAGTATTGGAGGTGTGCCAAGCCAGGTTTATTTGCTTTAATTTGCACCCCGTGGCAAACGGAGCAAGGTATCTGTTTATTTATATTAACACCTGTTCCTTATGTTTTGATACTTGCATTATTGTTTATTGTTGTATTGTTTGTTTCAGTTTTCACGGTGCAATTGATGGAAAATGGTGCTTGAAGCACAGTTAAAACAACAAAGAACTGAAAATAAATCAATCTTGCACCAGTCGAAGCTCTTCTCCTTTATTCGGATGCCTGGGGCAGCAACACATGGTCTTTACTTGGATCTGACCTTTACGTAGTCCAGAAAGTAGAAATAAATAAATAAAAGTACATAAATGTGCACATTTATCTGTATTTAAAGCAACACTAACGTTCCAGCATAGCTCCCTACTGCCCCCTACTGGTTACAAGTGTAATTCCAACTGTTGTAACTCCTCCCTGGCTGCAGCTGCAGAGATGTCTTTCACCTGCACTCTGCCATTTTCCTCGCCGCTTTTCAGCTAATAATCTCACCAGACAAGGTGTTGTATTGACATTTTTTTGAATGTATGATTATTTTCATTTCAGAAACAGTCTCTCTCTCGCTCTCTCTCTCTCTGCTGTCCAAGCGTGACTCAGTACGCCAAAATAATTAATCAATCCAAATCCGACTGGACCTGTCGGGCTTTGGTTCGGATCCTATCAGCGGGCAATAGCTCACAGGTCTACTCGTGTGTAGGAGGTGTTTTTGTGCAGGTCGCTCGTCACCGGTTCCAGCGGATTTATGACGTGGTGTTGGGGAAGTCTTATTTTTCAGGACATTCTTTTCTACAATATTTCACCACAATGTTAATAATCAGTGAAACCCTCGCTGAAACCATCACTCCTCCCCGACCGTTGCTACTCCTGGTAACTATGGCCGTAAAGCAGGTAGTGACATCATCTTGGAGACCTACCCGCTCCTCCAAACTGTTTAGTGCGGTATCTGACCAGTAGAGGGTGTAGAGTGGTGGCAAATATGAGAATGGTCAAGTTTCTAACTCCAAAATCAATTAGATCAATTTTAATGCTCTAGCTTAAAGTGTAAAAAACTGTTTGTTGTTGCTTTAATGATAATCACAAAGAGTTGTGTAGTTGGAGGAGAAAAAAGGTAAAAATGATAAGAATGATCCTGAAATTGTTTTAAAATGTGAAACTGATGATTACCTTTGAAAGCATTTTAAAGAAAAAATATAAAAAACATATTTGTGCTTAATCCATAAATAGGTCACAAGCAAAACTTTAGTCAGTTCAGAATGTTTGAGTTGACGCCACAGATAATTTGAGGCTAATAAATATTGATTTTATGAATTGTATTATTTTATTTATATATTTTATGTTTATTTTAGAACTGATCTTTCTCAGCCCTGTGCAGGTTTCCAGTTTAAAATTGGTCTATTAGATACCAATTAAATGAAGATGCCATTTTTTGTACTGTAAATAAATTTGGATTGCATGGAAAATAAGCAAGCATAGGAAAAAAACCTTCATACATAATGTTACACCTCATGCTCATTACAAAACCATTGGCTTGAATGTTACTGTCTTCATCAACCAAATGATTTTCACAATAAAAACTTTTTCAAATCTGATTTTAAAAATGTGTCATTACTAATGGAAATTCTCCCATTTTCTGAAGTGGTTAAATCTCAGCTCAGACCAAAGTGTTGCTGCTCGTAACCTCACAACCTTCAACATTTAGTGACTCATGCAACTGTATTTTATAATCCTTTACTTCATTATTAATTTAGAAATGTAAGGTCATTTACGTGGAATTTTAATTTTGTATGAGAATAATCATGTATTTATTTCAAACATTATGACAAACGGTATAAATAGGAATTTTCATTAGGCCATACCATGTATGTACATGCAGAGATTAAGAGTCTTTAAAAAAGCTACACACAATATTCAATGTTTCTAATCATTAAATACATTTATGGTATTAGAGCATGTTGATTTGTGGCTGGTGTTTAAAATGGTATTGGGACAACTGAAAATGGTCTTTACAACACAGGAAAATGTAAATGTCTTGTATTTTTATAGCGCTTTTTGAAGTCAGTGGACTACAAAGCGCTTTACATCAGTCGGTCATTCACATGCTGATGGAGCTAGAGCTCCACCAGCCCTCTGACCACCACCACCAGCAGGCAAGGAGTGGGGATTTGATCCTGCAACCCTCCGGTTGCACGACCAACGCCCTAACCACTGAGCTAGTGCCTCCCTAAAGGTAAACAAACAAACAAAAAATTATATACATATATATTATATAAAGTTAACCTAATCTCACATAATTAGCTAAATTAAATATATTTCCTGGAAAATCCTGACAAACTAACATAAACGCCTTAATAAAATTAAAATAACAAAATTCATCAGAAGTAATGATAACCAGCAGCAACACTATGTCTGAGGGTGAAGTCCAGCAGATTTCATAAATGTTTCTGTGCAATGCAACATGCATGTAAAAGTGTATCAAATAAAACTAAACATCAAGATCAAAATATTCCCATCAGTGTGAACTGTTAGGTCTGTTTTCCAACGGCGCTAAAAACTGGAGATTTATTAAAATAAAATCAAAAATCCACCTTTAAAAAAAAAAAGAAAGCTGAACATGCTGTGGGTGGGGACTGATCTTGACATATCACAGCTTCACAAAAACTTTATGCACCATCTGTCACTCCGTCTTGTACAAACACTCATACCACCCTGTCAAAACACACACTCAAACCTATTCTTTTTTCTTATAAACCCTGTCTTTCCTCCTCTATCACACACACACACACACACACACACACAGCTAGCACACCTTTATTCCCCTACAGTGGGGGACATTTATTCTGATTATGTTGGGCCCCGGAGATCGAAGATTGTAGTAATCAGAAAACTGGCCAGGCATCTATCACTGCAGCAACCAATCAAACAGCCTGTTTCACCAGCAGTGAATGGAAAAAATTACACACAGAAATGATTCCCACCAGTGTGTGTGTGTGTGTGTGTGTGTGTTACACCTACCCTTCTAAGGACCCATTTTAAAAGCATAAAACATGATTTTAAAAAGTGTTATTGGTATTTGCTGTGACACACATGACAACCAGAAGATGTATTTCTTAGAATGAAGGATGGATTCAGGTAATTAAAACACCTTTGGAGTAAAAAGGTGAGAGAATAAATCTATTTCCTGGTTTAGTCCTCACAAGAGTTGGAAACAGAGCGTGTGTTTGTGTCTGTCTGGGGAGGGGGAGGCTATTTGTTCCAGCTCGTGATGAAGGCAGCAACGTATTTGGAGAGACAGAAAGCAGGGAATTAGAAGAAAGTGTATGAAGCGCGTTGAGTGGAAACATCGCCAAAACACTGAAGACTAGAAAGCTGACGCACACACACACCAACACACACACACACACATACACAGACACACTAGTCTTAAAACATGTTTATTTGATTGCTTACACCTTTTTTTCTGTTTACTTCATACGTGCACATGTGCATTATTATCATCATCTTGCATGTTCACACACACACTCTCAAAGCTTGTGACATCATCAAGTATGAGCTATTTCTATTCTAATGAACACAATGGAGAGAAAGGGATGGTGGATGAAAAACTGTAAACACTAGAAATAGACTCTAAAGGCATTTCATTTAGGACACATTTCCCCCAAACGGATGCAAAAATATAGATTTAAGTAAATGATTAAAACTGCTTCACTGTTTTCTTGTTTATTTGTCTTTTTTACATTCTTGAATAAACAATTAACCTTTAAGCCATTAATCTGACATTGTGTGTCCAATACTCTAAAAAACCAAACAACTGAGACCAACTGCAACATTTTGTCAATACTTTACTGAATTCTTTCATTTAGAGCATTAATTCAGAATAAATGACCTTTACAGGTCATCACATGCTGCAGAACACCGAGCTGGAGGACTCTCATATCATCACAGTCACATCTCCATGTTTATACCTAAATCAGTTCTATTGGTTGTCTTTCAGATCTGTGTATTTTTAGATGACTTTTCAAAGATAAGAATCAAGAAGAGCCTGTTTGTGACCACTGAGCGTTTTACTATCTGTAAAAAAGTTATTTCTTTCATTTCCTGAAAAGTTGCATTTTGGGAGAAGCAATGACTTCGATGATATGTTAAAGCTATTGGATATATCCTGTAGAGGGTTCGTCTGTAACCTGTAGAGACGTCTACACACACACACACACACACACACACACGCTCTGAAGGTTTAGTGTCTGCGGGTTAAAAGAGGAGGAGGTCTGTGTGAGTGACTGGATTTGGTTTGGGACCAAATGGGTCCATCTGTATGAGAGTGCATTCAGAATTTCGTGTGTGTGTGTCTATCAGTGACTTCTCTCTCATTTTCCTGCTTGTATATATGACGTGCATGTGTATTCACTCTCTCCATCTGTTCTCTTTTCCAGCTTCAGATCCCAGTTATGTCTCCCTACTGTGATCCTGCTGCGGTTAGCCGTGCATCTGAGCGACAGACGGGCTCCTCTTCACTTCCCTACCTTATTCTTTCCTGGCTCCCCAGGTTCGCAAAGCCCAATTTATCTGCCCCCCTACCCTACGCCTAACAGACACTTTTGGACTCAAAACACACTCCAGTGCACGTTGCTAGCATCTGGTCCCTGTGCGCGGTGCCGTAGATTTCCTGTCTCATGTTGGTGCTTGTCTGTTTGTGTTTTAGTAAAAAAAGGTAAATCAAAATAGAAGCTATCATCACAGCTGGAAACATCCTCGGTGTTTTTTTTTAGCCTTCCAGATAATGAACAGTTGGGAGTAGGCAGCAGACAAACAGCCTGCTTGCCAGTTTAATCATCAAAAAAAGAAGAAAAAGATCACATAAAAATGCCATTTTGATAAAAGGAATGTAGAAATAACAGCTTTTAAGTGACAATGCTACTTAGAGGTTATTGTTAATGGAACATATGCATGTTGGATAAATCTAAATAAAAGGTAATTAGTTGTGTAAAAGGACCAACAGGTGCATGATTACCAAAGAACAAGAAACGATTCAAATCAGAAAAGATTTGAAAGTGAAAGCTTTAATCACAGCGGAGGTTAAGAAAATCAAAGACACGACTGTAGAAATACCAAGAGAGGGAGATCATTAGGTGATTTTTCTTTTATAATTATCCACCCTCACTTATTATCCTGCTATCAAACATTAAACGGGACTAAAGAGTTGCTGCCCGTTCATTACAGGCTACTGCAGCTAGCCTCTTTTTTGGAAAATGTAAAACATTTATATGAGGATGCTGCAGCCGATTTGGTCATTTCTCAAAGGTTTTCTATCTGAATTGGAATTAGGACAAATGGAAATGTTTGTAGATGTTTTTCTTCTCAAAGGCAGATTTTCTAACATGAGCTTATTGTAAATGATAGTTCCCCCTGAATTGTGTATTTGCAGATGTGAAACTTTACTAGGTAAATTTTCCCCTCCATAACGTCTTTCTGGCTTGTTTTCTTTCCAGTCTTTTAGTACTGTTCATAAAATTGGCCCAGATTGCTTCATGTATTTTTACCAGCTAGAGAGAGCAGGCATATTGGCATTTGTGTATATTAGCTACCAGGCTATAGTATAAATCTGTATTGATGATATGGCAGCCCCTATGGGACAAGGTAGATGAGAACCAATCCTGGAGCCTATTGACTGCTGTGGAATTGCTTTTGTAATATTGTTTGGGAAGACAGACGACTGCGAGGGAAACAAAAGGCGGAAAAAAAAATAAAACTTAGCAGTCTAGGTGTGATTTTTCAGTTTCTTTTATTGTTCTACTTTTCTAAGGAAAAAAAAAGTACTCAAAGGGTTGAAGAGATGAGAAATAACAAAGGGAGAAAAAGAGAAAGGAATCAATAAAAGGAACAAAGTCGTAAACGTCTGAAAGAGAAGCAGAGAGTGAAATCTGGTGAAGAAACAGAACATGGTAGGAAAGACGGAGGATGACATTCAGAGCGAGAGCAGCAGATCCTTCTGTTTTTAGCGAGAGGTTTTGCATAATTGCATGAAACCTAAGTTTGGAGAAGCAGACTCTCTGTTGTGTATCTGTAATCTAACACCCAGTGAGGTTCTTATTTTATAGAGAACTAAAATAATATAGAACAGTTCACATTCCCATCTGACTCTCTGAAGTGACAAGTAGGGCAAACAGGGAGCGTCAGAACTTCCTGTTAAGGATCAGTAAAATCACGTTATAGGATTCTTTTAAAATCTTTATTTTATATTTAGATTTATCCAACAAGTGTTTTCTTTAATAATGAAAATAATCCTGATTCGATAATGTCCACAAACCAAACCTACATGACGGCGTTTACCTGATGATGAATAAATACATGCACACACACCAGTGATTATTTTCTGATGACGCTACTTAAATATGCCAATCACTCCCTCGCTTGGCGCCTCGTCTCCTGGTTGTTTCTCGTTTTGTGCTCTCAGCATGCTGTTCCATCTGCTTCCTTTACATTCTGAGCTCCATGTCACCCTCCTGCTTCCCTTTTTTTAAAAAAAAAATCCATCTGCTGTAATTTATTCCCTGATCTACATGCAGGTAAAGTCCATGCAGAAAACAAGAGTTTTTGACTAAACAGTCCCTTAAAATCACATAAAACAACAAGTAGCAGTGAGAAGCTGAGTGATGCTGAAGATCCTTCTGCACCAAAACTTTTATAATAATATCTCCCCAGCTGTAAGGATTTGATTACCAGGGCTATTTTTTATATGATCAAATCTTCAAAGCCAAAAGATGAGATTTCTTGGGAGATTATTCAGGTCATCCTCGAGGACAACATGCTTTGTTCCTATAATTTTGAGTTGTTGAGAGTGATTTTTAGAAAACAAGATGTGGAAATGTAAGAAGCTGCTCCTCCAAAAGAGTTAATGGAACTGTGGGTCAATCTAAAAAGTAATAAACAATCCTTTGAGCTGTTCGCTGTTAGATCTCTTGTAAAATGGACAGAGTCACCTGAACAGGGCTCATTTTGGTTGTGAAAGAAAATAGTTACTAGTATTTTTCACCATGTTCATTGGCTTTAACTCAGTAGGATGCTTCTTTAAAAAAAAAAAAAAAATTTTATATAAAATATAATATTTTAAACAAAATCGATTAGGTTTTGTAGCTTTTTAATATAAAATTTCCAGAGAACGCACGTTTACTTGACTAAATCCTGCTAAGATCACCAGAGGGACAAAAAACAACAACAAACCAGGTAACAACAACAGCTGTAACCAATTTATACACACGTGTGAGAAAATCTGATTAAAAGTCTTGCTCTGTTTCACATTAGCACACACTCAGACACACATCACAGCTGATTGCTCCTCCTGGCAAATGAATATTACTTTACTGTTGAACAGCTTAAACGAGCTTTGGTGAAGATGACGGTAATGACAGATTCATGTTACTGTTATAGGTTTATTTCTGGTTATTCTGTTCATTATTATTTCAGGTATCTGCTTCACTCAGCATGCACATCAGAAAACTGAACTATTGCCGTACATCGACTGAAGTAGTTTTTTTTATAAATGCATGTAAACACGTTAATCCAGCTGAAGATGAACTGGCTCTTACTGAGCTGAAGCTTTATTTGAAGAGTTTAGCAAATATGATGCTGTAGAAAAGCATCAAATCTGAAGAGTATCTGTGTGAAAATGATGACTAAGCTTAGGTTTTTATCTGAACTGAATCTATATTTTTGCTGTTCCATTCCTAGGTAGTTTACTGAATCAGTTGCCAGACTTTTAAAAGTCCTCTCATTCTAAACTGTTTTCTTGGGAAATGTCTCAGACAGTTTTCTGTTACAAGCCATCTGGTGCTTCACATTAATGCTTACTTTAAGTATTTAGTACAGAATACATCCTCTGTGTCTTAAATAGCAGAATAGTTTGTTCTTACACAAACTGTAATACAGTGGCCCACCAGGACATCTTCACTAAAAGGCAAAAAATAAAGTTGATTTAGCAAAAAAACCTACACATTTTTGTCAAACTGTACATAAAAGGCCAAATACTGATTAGCTCCAGTATTCATTTGAAAAACAAACCAATAAAAGGAAGAAGTAGAGTTGTGGCTTTTCTGGGCTTTAGGTTTATGTTGTTATTTAAATTGTTGAAAAAGAGTTTTTGCGCTTGAATATTCTTGAAAACAGAGCCAAAGTGAAACAGCTGATCGTCAGTAAAAAACAAGGACTTCTCCACATGGTGGCATCTGTCCCCTCAGGTTGCAGGCACCCTGTGGGAGACTTCTGCAGCCGCTGCAAACGTGAGGTCAGGAGTTCACAGGAAAAGGCAGCCTTTGCAACAATTTCCTCAATATGATGCAAGCTGTCCACCGGTAATACGCTTACGACTCGTGCACAGACAGTGAGTCTCTAATGATGGGAAGAAGCTGTTTGGCCTGATGTCATGCTCACATGTGCCATAAAAATGCACCCATCTTTTTGTTTAGTTTTAACACACACACACACACACACACACAGCCGCCCTGCTGCTATCCAACCTTCTGGATGAACACACACCTACGCACACATGAGATGTCTCAGTTGCTGCCGTTGCACCTCTCCAGGGACCCATGCAGGGCAGCACAATGTAAATTGTATTCCCTGCCATTGTTTCAGTTTGCCCATTTTTCTTCTATCCTGTAGAAGACACACACACACACACACACACTTACACACATATAGGTGCACTGAGCTCACTTGTCCACTGTTGCTGCAGAAAAGCCGGCGGTATTGTTGTTATTGTTGTACTTGTTAGAGATTGCGCTGTCAGCAGAAAATGCTGCTGGTTTCTACATGCCATGTGTATAAAACACAAGCAGGAGCAGAAAAGGTAGGCTGTGCACTTGTGTGTGTGAGTGTGAGTGTGTGTAAGTGTGTGTGTTCACTGGCCTTGCTCTGTCTCTGCCCTGTCATGTGGATTCATAACCCAATCCAACAGAAAAACTAAAAAAAAAAAAAGACCTCAGTGGAAAAAATATCCCTCTTCTCGGCTATAAAACTTCAAGAAAGTTGTTTGTGTTCAATAAAGGTCTAACAAGGACAGCTATTATCACGTGTCACCTCCTGCATTCATCTCTATAACCACATATCTAAATAGGAATAAGCAGAACACTTTTGTATTTTTGGTTCTCATTCATAGTGTAGTAGTAGTATAACAGTTAAAATGATAAAAGTTTGAAAAAAAGCTTAGAACCAAGGCAGACCAGAACAAGGCATGCTTCAAAGACAAGTAAATGTTTAGATGTTGGGTAAAAAGGGCTAAAAGAAGGAGTTGAATGATTGTAATCTACGTTTAATTTGGCTTGAACCAAACCACAGGGGATTCTGGGAAATCAATAAAAGTTGATTGCTACTTTTACAGAGCTGTTACAAAGTTTATCTTTGGTCATTTTATCAGTAAATATTAAACAACTGGAGCTGAACTCACAAGGATCGTTTTTTTTTACCCATTTTACTGTGATGTGTGTGTGTGTGTGTGTGTGTGTAGGTGTGTGTGTGTGTGTGTGAACTTCCTCAACTTTCTCAGGGCTGTAGGACATAAACACACACTTTAACACACATGACAATAACTTTTTGATATTCTCTCTAGTCTGACAGAAAGAAAGTTTAACATAAACGTTTCCTGGATCAGTGCGGACTATGAGTGACCTAAGGTCTAGGAATCCTTATAATAAGATTCCCGTCCTGATTGTTAATGTCATTAATGAAGTTTAATGATTGTCACCATCTAAATATTAAACATAACAGTTTTATCTTGAAGCAGTCTGCAGCCAACTGATGCAAGTATGCAGTCAAAACATACAACAAGAATAGGAGGATTATAATGAGAGAAACTGTATTTTTTCTACAACAATAAATAAAAATATCCACTAAGATTATCAGTCTATGTGAATTGAAACTTCAAATTATACTTTTTATAGACCGTTACTTTAATTTGTGTCACTTTCAAACTACACCTTGAACCTTCCTGCAGCTCCACAGTGAGGTAGAATTTTATTTATTAATGTGTTTTTTTTCCCCCCACAGTTTTTCCTTTTAGGGTTGGAGCAGAAGTTCAGCCAGCGTGCAGAGGAAAAGTGGAAATTTCATCGCTTCATTTTTAAAGTAGCTGCAATAACAGAGCAGCAGGAAGCGGTCTTGTGATGGAAGACGGATATCACAGCGCGGTTTTCGCAGTTTTCATCAGGAAATGCCTCACATGGGGTTAGCCGAGGCAGCTGGAGAAATTAGGCCCAAACACATCCATCATATTTACATATATTCATAGATAGATAGGTTTTGGTGTGCATGTCTCATCCAGTCAACCACAACACCGTCCCTGTCTCAATCCTTCTTTCCCATCCCCTGTTCCTTCCTATCTTCCTTTTCCTCCCCCCTTCCCCTCTCTCTCTCTGTCTCTCTCTCTCACACACACACACACACACACACACACACACACACACACACACACACACACACACACACACACACACACACACACAGTGCGTTCCATTCCTATCATTAATTCTGAGCAGTAGGTATAGCTGGCTACCAAGCCATAATATAAGCAGATGAGATTGAGAGAGGGCCAGCTTCTTTTAACAAAGAGTCAAAAGGACAAAGCTCGGCCATTGTGAGTCAGGACCATAATGAAAGCATTAAGATAACTCTTCAATATTTATGAAAGTGTGTTGGTCTCAGGCCACACACACACACACACACAGCAGCGGCCTGTTTGGCCGTTCATTATATGAATTGATTGAGTTGAGTTTCCCCGATGGTCTCTCTGGGATACCATCAGACATCCAACCTGCACATGCACATGAGCCCCTTCAAATCAAATCTTTTGTGCAGATTTATCAAATAGAAAGTAAGTAGATGTTGTGATTTTTTTTTATCTGTTTCTGACTCTTAGATTTTGTGCTTGTCAGTATTGTTTGGTACACTAATAAACTATTTGTTTGAGGAGACTGGCTGTGTTGTTATTTTATTAATTTCTAAACTTTAGTTCACACTTTAAGTCTTAACCGCTTGGAGGAAAAATCAAGAGGAACGACGGGTGGCTCAAGACTTTTGCCCAGTTCTGACATGTTTATTGTGGGTTTTTTTAGCTTTTCAGTTACGTTCTTGTACTTTTGTGTTAATCTTCCTGTCACGACTTGTCCCCATCTAATATTAGCTTTAAATTTCAGTTTCACACTCCCTGCTTGTGAGGGATTGATGTCAGGGATAATTATGTTTTCAGAAGCTTCAGGGAAGGTCCAGGCTGAGGGGGTGACTCCAACAGATGATTCAGATTCAAAAACAAACAGAACAGTTCAAGGTCCACATTGCTATCATGGCTGCAAACATGGATCCTGCAAAGTTTAAAGAGATTTTTCTAACATTTTGAGGGGTGTTTTAGGGAAGGGTAAGGGTGAGGTGGTTATACTGATGCATCATTTCTATGTATGTCAGAGACATTAGCAGTTAGACAAAGTATGTTTTAAACAAACAACAAAACTCCAAATCAGCACAGGGACTTTTTGATTTTTGCATTTTAACATTCTAGTGTTACAGCATTGATAAACAGGACATTTTCTGCAATCCGAGCAACAAAACTTCAGCAGAAAGAGAGAAAAGTTGGAGCAATGTGCTTGACTAAACTACCAAAAGGCTTGGATATGGATAAAATTATTTCCTCCCCTAAAGCATCCAATTTTTTTTTTCATTTTTCTTGGGACCACCTCATGTCATTAACAGAATTTACCCTTCAGCATCAAATTTTAATGGAGTCGGTAAACAGAGTAAAACGTATCCAGCCTGCTGAAGGAATGTGACATGCAGTTTAAGTCATCTCAGAGAGTTACACTTAGTCCAGTTCAGAACACTTCATCCAGTCAAATCAGGAGCATTTGGTGGGTTTTAATTGTAAATATAGGTGAAATATTACCATTGTCATGAGTACTATTTATTGAATTTACTTCTTTATCATTAAATTTTGACATTTATATATTTTAAAATAACATTTTGCTAAATGTTAGCGTTTGCATAAGCATTCACCCACTAGCTGGCTTCCAGATATTTTCCATGATGTCGTGCTGACAGCCTAACTGTGACTGCATGACACAAATTATAAGCAGCACTATGAAAGGAGTTTCCAAAATGTCATGACATGTTTGTGGGGTTTCTGCATTTCTTTACAAAAGTTTCAGGGCCTCGCTCTTGTATTTCAAACATATTCCCAAAATGTGCGCAACAAATACCATTAAATGACATCCATTTTTAACTCTTTTTAGTTTCAGAAAGCATAAGAAATGTGACAAATATGAGAGAAGTTTATGATTAACTTGCAAATAAAATTAGGTTTTAACTGCAAACAAACTGTGATGTACACTCTGTGACTAATTTGCAAGGAGAAAAATTGCACATTTGCATAAATGGTTTGTGAGCGTCACAATTGGTTCACAATTACGTGGCATCTTATTTCACAGTTTCTTGCAATGCCTCCACCTAATAGACGTTTTAGAGGCAAATTGAATTTTTATAGTAAATGCAAAAGTTTGGTTTCCTCTAAGTCTGTTTCCATTAACAACAATCCAACATTTCCTTCTTTGAAATAATTTTGTTTACCTGTAAATTTCACTTACAGGTACCAAAATGGCTAATGCATCCTTCAAGGAAACACATTTTCTCTAGTGAGCTCGACCTTCCATTAACGTCTTCACTCAGTCAGTCGCTCTTCACTCTGACAGACTTCCAGTGTTTCGCTCTTATTTTCATTTAGAAACTTGTCAGCTAGAACCTTCCTGTCCTGTCACGCCCCTGTGTTTCTTTTCAGTGACATCTCCTCGTCTTTTCGGTGCCGTTCCTCACATTAAAACATCGCTCTGGCATAAACTGTCACCCTTTATTTCTCACCAGAGTCTGTTCTTGGTAGGATGAAGTTACCCATCATGCAACATCAGCGTCAGCTGGTTCCCCTTCTGCAGAATTAGATTACTTTACTATATATTTTAATAAAACAAAATTTCCCATAAGATACTTTTATCAAAAGAACACACAAAATCCATCAACCTAATCTCACGACTTTGTGTAATTTTACCGTCAAATTAAAGTTTCAGAAAAGTTAAAAACTATTAGGAACTTCTGAGGCTTCCTCTATTGACTCTTTGACTTTATTCATTTACCCTCAGATCCATATGCACACTGACAAATCCGTTTAATCATTCATCCTGAAGCGTCTCCATCCTTAAGAATCCCCACTCTGTTCCCCCTCTCATTAAGTCCTCCTTCTTTCCATCAATCCATCCATCTCTGCTCCACACTCATCTCCGCTCCTCCCCTCTAAGTGCCAATCATTAAGCTGTCAGTCAGAGAGTTTGCACGCTGACAGGGCCTCACGAATCAATTTACGATTTATGGTGAATAGACGTAAATGTACAGGTTTCCTCCTAATTTGTTCTCACTCCTTTGAGCCCTCCTTGATTTCTCTTTCTCCGCTCTCCTTCTTACACTCTGACTTGTGAGTTTTCCATCTTTTGCTCCTTTTTCTTCATTTCATTCCATCCACCTTTCAACTTTGCCATCTTTTTCTTTCGTATTTCCTTCCAAACCGTGTCAACTGTCAGGCCTGGGGTTCTCTCAGCCGTCTGTATAGTTCTATTATTTTTACAGCCATATCTGTTAAAGTACCATCTGACTCCATTCCCGTTTCACAAAGCCGCCGCAATTTACGCCCCTATTCATGCCAAGGCTGCAGCGATGGATGGTAGAAGGCGGTTGGGGGTGGTGCTGCGTGTTAGAGATAAGCCATCACTGATCAGATTTACAAGTGTCCCTTGAACCATTTCCCCAACGTCTAACCTTTGAAAGCTTCAAGGTTCAGTTCCATTTGGAGCCATTTAGCTGCAACTCTGCATCATCAAAGAAAAAAGAAAGAAAAAAGCAGCAGCGTTTTACAAATGGAGCTCTGATCATGTATGTTTGGACATAAATTAGAAATGTATGCTCGTGCTTGAGGGAGCAGGAGCTTTCGATTTTACTGTGTCGTAGTTACAGGAAAAACGTCTACCTAGATACCTTCAGTAAAAATGAAAAAGCCTGACATCAGAGATTTGGACAGAGAATGATAAAGGAAGGGAAAAAAGAGGAGAATATAGGAAAAGAAATGGAGAGAGGGCAACTTAAATAATAAAAAAAACCACCTCAGAGCAGAGTCAGAGGGACGAATAGACATCAATCAACCCTCTGATCAATGCATTGATTGGTAAATCAGGCACTATACAGTAAGTCAAGGCTGGGGCTCCATTAGAGAAGAGCTATGTCATCATTACACACAGGAATCCAAAAGCTTTGGCCAAAAAATCGCTACTCATTGTCACAAAGGATGTGCAGAAGGGTCAATACCCCAGGAGCAGGGACACCAAGTCTAAATTACTTTTTTTTTGTTTCTCTGATAGATTTTGTTAGAAAACCTGCACATTACGCAAAACAGGGTGTTCAGATTTACCCACAATGCACTTTTGTTATGTAATCATGAGTGTTTGATGACACAGATTAAACTGAAGGGCTGCAGATCAAATGCTGTGAACCTTAGTGGATTTGATACGCAGCATTTTCAGGGTAATTCCTGTCATTTGATTTCATTAAAATGATAAGCTGCCTGCTTTTCTTAGTTTCATACAGAAAGATCTCAAAGCGTGTTGCAATTCAATCTGGACCAGTTTATCAAATTTAAAGAAAACGAATGGTCAACTTGACTAAATAATAAATAATTCTTTAACTGAAGACAGGATTTTAAAATTAAAATTCATGCAGCTTAAAAGAATCTATCCAACTCTTAACCTGCAGGGATAGAGCCATGGCCTCATCCAGGATGCTGAACACTCTGCTGCAAACCACCCCAACAAAAGCTACCAACAGAATCACATCATCTGCATAAAGACAAGATTAGGTCCTGAGGTTCTCTAACCAAATGTCCTCCTACCCACAAAAAAGATGCATGAATACAACACACAGTACCAGAGAGAAGGGGCATCCCTGATGGAGTCCAACCCACATGCTGAGAATGAGGACACAGCTCATGCTTTGGTTGTACAGGGACTGGAAAACCCTTAAAAGTGACCCTGACACCCCATTCCCCTGCAGCATGTCTCATTGGACACGACCGTGATATTTCACATTATTCCAGTAATCCTGGTTGTAACTTTGCACATATCTAAAAGATGAGGCTGTTCTTTATAGGTGCCTGTTTACATCTGTACACAAACACAATAAATTGGTCCTATAAATAAAAGCCTTTAGTCACCTGATCACTGTAGTCATCAGGTCTTATTGTTTAATGGATTGGGAAGCTGCTGAGGCAGCTAATGTACTGTATGATATGCCCACATATACGGACGGTTTCTACAGCCGCTCCGTGTTTCCTAGGGGACTGCTTAACTCAACACTAGCCCTGTGATAATGTGCCATTTTACTTTATCCATTAAAAGCCATGTGATATAATTTATGACCTTGTAACCTGCTCTGGTGTGAGCACAGCAATGTTAATGTCCTCCTGGTGGGGGAGGATGTGGTTGGATGCAGGGGACATGGCAGCTGAAATGCTAATCCTTGTACATTCTTTTTATTATTTTACTATAATATTTAATGTCCAGTCATTGACATTTCAGCACTAGTCCTGTAGGTGCAGTCACTGAAATATAGAGCTTGAAAAACATCATTCTGAGTATTAAAGTAAAATAATTTGTCACTTTTTACAGTGCTTGATTTACAATCTTCTCTTTTCTGTTCAACACTCGTTCATTGTTCAGATTTAAATTGGTTTTTTTGTCTTTTGTATTTTTTCCACATTTCACTCCACCCACTCTCTCCTAATCACCACACACTGGTGTTGTGTTTTTTGTTTACTTTTGTCATTTCTACATTTAGCCATCTGTCATTGGTCAGCGCTTCACAAGAACCGGGACACACCAGAGAGCGGAGGCTTCTAATTGGTCCACTGAGGATAAGAGCGCGTTCAAGGGAATACTCTTTAGATGAGTAGCGATTAGAAAGCAGCAGGTGCTGGTTCTGGCAGGTTCCACGCTTTAAAATGGAGGTTCAAGGGCTCCCAGTGGGCCTTGAAATGCTTTCAAACGGTCTCCTGAAAATATGCCAAATGATTTTGTAATGTTTTTGTCATATTTTCTGTGTAGACAGTAAGTGCATGAAGGGCTAGGAAAATTAACTGAAAATAGTGGCTGCACACAAAGTGATGCTCACACTTTTCACTACTTATTATTGTGTGTTTGCATATATGTGTATGTACACAGTCGGTATGCTTATTTTTTTAACTGGTATTATTTGGGAAAATAAATTTAGTCCACTTTAAATGTAGATAAAAGAGAAAAAACTAAAAAAGACCTTCTGAACCAAAGTTTGTGTATTTTATTTCCTTTTAAATACTGGTGGTTCTGTGTGATGATTACCATTTTTTTAAAAAGATTAAATTTGATCAATTTTATTGGTAAGCAGCAAACAAAACGAGGGTCAAGTGAAGCAAAGCCAACCGCATTGGTGTGATTAAATTTTAAAATACGTACGCTATAAAAAAAAAAGGAAAAAACATCAGTCTCATCAAACAAAACTGATGTCATGCCTTTTGGATCCGACGCTCAATTACAACTCAAACAAGCAGCGTTGTATCATTGAGTCGGAGCCGCTCCGCTTCATTACAAGGTATTTGTGATTTCCTCTGTGATACTAACATGACACACCATGAAGACTGATCAATTCTCTCTTGTTCCTTCTCTGTTTCCCAGGCGTTCGCTTGAGTGAACTTAAAAAAAAAGTATTCAGACAACGTTCCGTTGATAATGGAACATTTCGTGGCTCTAAATTGTGTCTTGGGCTGATGGATCGTCTCAGGGGGATAAGAGAGAGAACTGCGGGGGATTCCTTGGTTGTTTGTTTGAAAGATAAATTACCAAAGCATTCAATCTATATAATCTTATTATCTCTGGAAGTGCGTCAAGCAAAGGTCCACGGGGAGGGAAGTGGATCAAGTCTTTAATCGTCCTGCTTGGTGTAAATTGTGATAAGACAATAACGCAGCGATTGTAGGAAATAGTCTGTAATGAAGGGACTGATGCTTTTTATTCTGTCAGGAGAAAAAAAAATCCCATCTCTTCTTAGAAAATGTACCTTAATGTCTGCAAAAGAAAAGCCCATGAAGGTCTACTGCTAAATATTCTCACAATAACACCATATTTTATGGTTATCATGCCCAAAACTATCCAAACGGCAGGCGAGAACTGAAAAAGCATAATGTTTGACGTGCATCAAACACTGATGTGTAGCCAAGTTTAAAAACACATCTAGCAGGTTTAAACATTGTTAAATTGCCTCAACTATTGGGCCTAAAGCATCTTAGGTCTCAAGTAGAGTAATGTCATTGCTAAATAGTTGAAACCTCAAATGTCTTGGCCTAATGATGGAAAAATGTTCATTCTTTCTCTAATTTCTCACTCCATTGCCCCTCTCTTATTCTTTCTTTCCCCTCTTGTGTCCTCGTAGCTCACTCACCCACCCACCAGCTCGGCGCAATCTTTCAGTCTTGTGTGGCCTTTGTCAAGTTTTCAGCAAAGACCTTGATAATCCCGCCATCGTTTAGGCCGTTAACTGCCTAATTATGGAGTATATTAGCCATCACAACCATTTAATCCTCCGTTCTCTTTCACTTTCGTCCATTACAGATCCCAGTGGATTACCATAACAATCGCACAGCCTCCTTTCTTTGATGGTATGCAGGGATTAGTATTAAAATAAACTCTGTGTCTGTCACAGAAACGATGGCAGTACTGTCATGAGAAGGGAGAAAAGACTATGAGAGTAAAGACTTTATTCACCCTAAAATATGGATTAAAGCACTGGAGCTCTGGAGCCATACCACCAAGGGTCAAACCAGTGGTGTTCAATACTTGTGCTGCAGACTAACCATCCTGCAGGGTCACCATCGTGCAGACTAACCATCCTGCAGGCTCACTATCCTGCAGACTAACCATCCTGCAGGGTCACCATCCTGCAGACTAACCATCCTGCAGGCTCACTATCCTGCAGACTAACCATCCTGCAGGGTCACCATCCTGCAGACTAACCATCCTGCAGACTCACTATCCTGCAGACTAACCATCCTGCAAACTCACTATCCTGCAGACTAACCATCCTGCAGGCTCACCATCCTGCAGACTAACCATCCTGCAGACTCACTATCCTGCAGACTAACCATCCTGCAGGCTCACCATCCTGCAGACTAACCATCCTGCAGACTCACCATCCTGCAGACTAACCATCCTGCAGGCTCACCATCCTGCAGGCTCACCATTCTGCAGGCTCACCATTCTGCAGGCTCACCATTCTGCAGACTAACCATTCTGCAGGCTCACCATCCTGCAGGCTCACCATTCTGCAGGCTCACCATTCTGCAGACTAACCATCCTGCAGACTCACTATCCTGCAGACTCACTATCCTGCAGACTAACCATTCTGCAGGCTCACCATCCTGCAGGCTCACCATCCTGCAGACTAACCATCCTGCAGGCTCACCATCCTGCAGACTAACCATCCTGCAGGCTCACCATCCTGCAGACTAACCATCCTGCAGGCTCACCATTCTGCAGACTAACCATCCTGCAGACTCACTATCCCGCAGACTAACCATCCTGCAGACTCACTATCCCGCAGACTAACCATCCTGCAGACTCACTATCCTGCAGACTAACCATCCTGCAGGCTCACCATCCTGCAAGCTCACCATTCTGCAGACTCACTATCCTGCAGACTAACCATCCTGCAGACTCACTATCCTGCAGACTAACCATCCTGCAGGCTCACCATCCTGTAGACTAAACATCCTGCAGACTCACTATCCTGCAGACTAACCATCCTGCAGGCTCACCATCCTGCAGACTAACCATCCTGCAGACTCACTATCCTGCAGACTAACCATCCTGCAGGGTCACCATCCTGCAGACTAACCATCCTGCAGACTCACCATCCTGCAGACTAACCATCCTGCAGGGTCACCATTCTGCAGACTAACCATCCTGCAGACTCACCATCCTGCAGACTAACCATCCTGCAGGCTCACCATCCTGCAGACTCACCATCCTGCAGACTCACCATCCTGCAGGCTCACCATCCTGCAGACTCACCATCCTGCAGACTCACTATCCTGCAGACTAACCATCTTGCAGGCTCACCATTCTGCAGACTAACCATCCTGCAGACTCACTATCCTGCAGACTAACCATCCTGCAGACTCACTATCCTGCAGACTAACCATCCTGCAGACTAACCATCTTGCAGGCTCACCATTCTGCAGACTAACCATCCTGCAGACTCACTATCCTGCAGACTAACCATCTTGCAGGCTCACCATTCTGCAGACTAACCATCCTGCAGACTCACTATCCTGCAGACTAACCATTCTGCAGGCTCACCATCCTGCAGGCTCACCATCCTGCAGACTCACTATCCTGCAGACTAACCATCCTGCAGGCTCACTATCCTGCAGACTCACTATCCTGCAGACTCACCATCCTGCAGGCTCACCATTCTGCAGGCTCACCATTCTGCAGACTAACCATCCTGCAGACTAACCATCCTGCAGACTCACCATCCTGCAGACTAACCATCCTGCAGGCTCACCATCCTGCAGACTAACCATCCTGCAGACTCACCATCCTGCAGACTAACCATCCTGCAGGCTCACCATCCTGCAGGCTCACCATCCTGCAGACTCACCATCCTGCAGACTAACCATCCTGCAGGGTCACCATCCTGCAGACTAACCATCCTGCAGGCTCACCATTCTGCAGACTAACCATCCTGCAGACTCACCATCCTGCAGACTAACCATCCTGCAGGCTCATCATTCTGCAGACTAACCATCCTGCAGGGTCACCATCCTGCAGACTAACCATCCTGCAGACTCACTATCCTGCAGACTAACCATCCTGCAGACTAACCATCTTGCAGGCTCACCATTCTGCAGACTAACCATCCTGCAGACTCACTATCCTGCAGACTAACCATTCTGCAGGCTCACCATCCTGCAGGCTCACCATCCTGCAGACTCACTATCCTGCAGACTAACCATCCTGCAGACTCAGTATCCTGCAGACTCACTATCCTGCAGACTAACCATTCTGCAGGCTCACCATCCTGCAGGCTCACCATCCTGCAGGGTCACCATCCTGCAGACTAACCATCCTGCAGGGTCACCATCCTGCAAACTCACCATCCTGCAGACTAACCATTCTGCAGGCTCACCATTCTGCAGACTGACCATCCTGCAGACTCTCTATCCTGCAGACTCACTATCCTGCAGACTAACCATTCTGTAGGCTCACCATCCTGCAGGCTCACCATCCTGCAGGCTCACCATCCTGCAGGCTCACTATCCTGCAGGCTTAAGATGTTTCTCTGCTGCAGCTCACCTGATTTTAATCAATGGGATATTATCAGGCTTCTGCAGAACTTGAGGAAATGTTTAAAAATAGCTAATTATACCACTGAATCAGGTGTGTTCGAGCACAGAAACATCTAAATCATGCAGGATAACGGCACCCGAGGACAGGGAATGACACCAAACTGGCAGCAAAAAAATAAATAAAAAATGACATGCTTGACTGTCATCTGCAGTTTTACTCATACCTGGTGTTGGTGTAACCTGTATTCATCAGGTGTTTTCTTCTCTATGGGCGTGACAACTCAGCAGAGCTGCCATGTCTTCCAGGTTGACTCCGCCCATCACGATACATACTTTATAGAAATTATAGGAGAAACAGGAAGAGCATACAGAAAATTTTCAAGTTGACCATTTTGGATCATTTGAATCAAAATATTCAGATTATGAAATTGGACAATGATGGAATCAGAAAATAAATGGTTAAAAGAGGCCATCAAGATCAGGAATCAAGTCCTGAGGAGAATCAGTTTGGATGTGCGGACCTAGCAGCGCTCACACTCCATCTGACACTAGTGGGCGTGGTCACGCTGACAGACATGACAGTTCACTCCTATTGGAGAAAATCAGCTGATGAAGACAGGTCACACCAACACATGGTGACGCTTCTGAGGAAGACTGCAGCTGGCAGTCCAAACATGTCAAAGTAAAAAAAAAAAACTTCAGTTTGATCTAAAATGACTTGTTATCACTAATATAAATAAACTGCAATACACTGACTTCATTAAATGCATTTAAATCTTTTCTTAATATTACAGTTTAAAATGATGGGTTTTATTTTGTGGTGCACTGCTGTAGATGAAGACAATAATACTTATACATTTTGTCTACCCCCCCAAACCAATTAAATACATTTATTTACCGTATTTGTTATTTTAGTACTTCAAGAGGAATCCTGAAACCCAAAGCTGAACATTACACCTCTGGGATAAGAAACGCTATTAGATTATTTAGATGTTAACACATTTATGTGAAATTTTTTTTAGCTAAATGGACCAAAGTAAATTTGTTTGAGCAGAACACTTGATAAACTCTTCACACCTGTAAAATACTGTAGATATCTTACTTTCAGTGGAAAAAAAGTACTCCAAAGGGAAAGCCAGCATGCTGATGTGATTAAAGGACTCCTGACTAAGCATCAGCATGTGACAAACTAAACTAGAGGATGTGTTTTTGTGCAGGATGTGGTCCTTAAAGCATCGATTTACCAGCGCTCAGGAAGATGTCCAAAGGCATCAATAGCTAATTGATTTTGATGCATTTGGCTAAATCGGAGCATTCCTGTAAACCTCTGCATTCATTTAGCGTCTTGTGAAAGCAGTGAAACCATCAATTAATGTCAGAGTGCCAGTTCTGTTGGCAGCCATACTTCCCCAAGCCATAACATCATCGGATTTGACAGATGAGGTAGAAAACTTTGAATCATCAGCGGCTCCTTGTCTCTCAACATTTTGCTGTTTACTTCACACATAATGCTGCAGCCAAAAAACGTGTGTAAACTGTTTAATTGATGAAATCTATTCCTATTTTACTTTGCAATTGCTTTAAATACATAATAAGCATGCACATATAATATATGCACATTCAAGTAGGTAAACTGACTCAATAAGTTAGATTAATTTTCTTTAACTAGACAAAGAGGCAAAAAGGGCATCACGTAAAACTAAATAAATTGGACATCTCAAAGGTGAAGGTGTTTAGTTTTCACATCTTCCTCCTCCACTTTTCTCCTAAGATTTTTTTCTGTACATTTTCCCATTCTGTTTTAATCAACACCTGAACATATTTTACTTGTCTTTATTCTTTGTGCTTCATTTGAGTCATGCCATCCTGCAGAGGAGCTGCTCTCTTCCCGCCTGTAATCACAGCAAGCATGTTGAGTCTGTTAACAAGTCGTTCGAATCCTGAAACACTGGAGATGATCTCCGTCTCCCTGTCGCGTAATGTGTTAACCTGATTTTACAGAAAAAACATCACACCTCTATCCTATCTGTTAGCCATCTTCAGGCTTTCTCACTTGCACAGTGTTATGATGTGATTTTCAAATTTTCACACAACATTCTTTGTTCTCATCTCTGACACATTAGATTGTAATTATGCACCTCAGTTTAGTCTCAGTCAATGCAATCAGTCCTCGCATCATCCAGGATTTTTATCTTGATGCTACAAAAACAAATCAGCATGTTTTCAGTGCATCTCAGTGAATGTATCTACAATAAAAAAGTGTTCTTGTACATCAAGGCACAATATGTCTTATATTGCTGAAATTATTAGATAAATTAGGTTTTAATGTTTTAATTTTAATTTGCCCTAATATTTAATTCTATTAAGGTCATGAAGGTGAGATGTTTTGATAAAAATAAAGTAAAAACAGACATATCTACTGTAAAATTCCAATATATATTATAAGAATCCGTTAATATTTGTTGAGACATACAAGGATCAATTTAAAAGTGCATCAAAATCCATGGATCTGATTGGTTGATAGGTATCTAATTTCTAGAAGCTAAATTTCCCTCCATTCAGGACCAGGACCTGGGTCTCTCTTCAGTCACGCTGATGGATTTAGTCAGGTTTCAGAAACGGAGCTCATGAGTCTGTCGGTGAAAGGGTCTGTGGTTTTATTTAACAGAAAAGTAAATTAACTGGGAAAACCTGATCAGTAAAAATCAAATAATGGATGGAAAATTTTGCAGTTTTTTAAATTTATCTATATTTTTTTGTTTGCAGGGTCTCATGTTAGTAAAAGAGTCTTTCTGCATCAACATCCTGCAGGAGGACTAAATGACATCATTCCTAAAATGCAGCTGAGGGCCACGCAATGTCACTCTGAGGGCCGTGAGTGGCCCCCGGGCCACATTTTGGACATGCCTGCTCTAATGCTACTAGGACCTACGGGTTCTTATTAAAGTACATGGTGTACTTTTACTACTGAATAAGCTGCATGTTGACATGTTGTTTGGTTACCTGTTGTTTTCTTAGGTAAACATGCTAAATGTGTCTGACACGTATTCCCATGATGCTGCTGCTTTTCCATGTGATTTCCTGACACATTCGTTTCTCAGCTGGATGTCCTACTGTGATAATTGAACTCTGACGATTCTCTGACCATCAGTTCTTTATTTAAACCATAATATTTCCCCATCTGTTTTAGTCTTTGTCAGGTAATTTCTCTGAGACATATTGACAGAAAGCAGACAAAATCCGATCTGAAGTCCAGACTATTTTCGTATGCAAACCATGAAACGTGCAGCTGTGACAACAGAGCTTCCTGTGTCATTCAGCCCAACAGGAGATGAATGGACCTGGAATGATTTTCCGATTGTGCTGGTGTCAGGGTAGATTAACTGTGGCTGCAGCAGTATGCCATTACAAAGCGGCACTTTACCGCTGTAGTTTTGTTAGTCCTGAGCTGGGTGCCGCTGCAGAAGCACCACTTGTTGCTTTCCTGCTAAAATACTGCTGCATATGACTTCGCCCTTCCCAATGAATAAATGACTAATGGCTCCTGCTGAGAGGCTGCGAGTATTTTGGCCACAATAACCCCTGCTGCACCCAAACCTACCGTTTTAATGCTCCTGTCAACCGTCTCCTCTCTCCAGTGGTTAAAAGCAAAAAGCAATTTCTCAGTGTAGGGTGAGAGCCCAATTCTGCACAAAGCAATTACTGCAAGATTCTCACTTGTGTTCATAAAAACACATTGTCACTGCACTAGAACCTTCTTAATTTAACATCAAGTAGCCTATTATTGTCTCTCTAGTTCAGGAACTTCTCAGCAGTTAAAAGAAAAGTCTGCTCCTAACAGCAGAACATGGCTCAGATTAATGAGGATTCTGAGGGAAGCAACAAACATCAGCTCCTGATCAACAGCAGCCCCACAACATCAAATAATAATAATAAAAAAATAACTGTCTGGGAAAGACGGTAATGAAGGAATAAAAAAAGAATCAAGGAGGAAGGGAAAGCTGAAGAAAGATAAGGGGAGTAAGAGGAGGAGAGTGAGTGTTATGGCTTCTTAGCTCTCTGGAGTGTATGAAGTAAAGAATCACTTGTATCCCTAATGACTGTGATGTGTGACACTATTTAAAGCCATTAGGGAGGTTATGAGCCAAAGGGACAAAGAGAAAAATCCCACAATGCACTCCCCACACCACACACCATCTGAGGAAGAGGAGGAGGAGGAGAGGTGTGGAGACAGGGATTAGGGAGAAAGGGGGAGTCAGAAAAATAGGGAACACGAAGTAGGGAAGTGAAAGTGTGAAGAAGGGAAATTAGAAAGTAAAGGGGAAGATTGAGGAAAAGTGAGAGTGAGATGGAGAGTTGGAAGTTAGTGAGATGAAGGGAGGTCTGGTGTCTACAGGCTCTCTGGTGTCTTCTATCTTTGATCTAAATGTACTTTGGCATTTCTCCTCTCCTCTCCTCAGATGCAATTAGAATTCTCGCTAGCCAAGCAGACGCAGATGAAATGGCTGCTTAATGACTTCCTCGGCAACTCGCCTCAGCAACGCAACCCTTCCATCTGGAACCTCCCGTGTCCTTCCCTCCCCCTCTCACTTCCTTTTGCCTTTCTCCTCACCCATTTTACACACATTTCTCATTTTGAGATGTAGTCAAGTTTCAGATCATTCCCCCCCCCTCATTTATTTATTTGTTTGTTTTATTTAAAATCCATTTTGATCAGGCCTGTTTCTCATTTGCCATCTTTCTGAACTTAATCCAGATAAGCACTCACTCAACAGATGCTAGCTTCTTCTCTCTCACTCACTTTTTGTCCTGATCAGGGTCGTTGGGGGGGGGGGGGGGGGG